>NDGM011222201.1:321-15055 GCA_002564305.1 Octomys mimax
ACCGCGGTCCCTGTACTTCACCAAGCTTGTTCCAAGTAGGTGCTTTAGACCACTGAGCCATTATTCTACCAACAGGAAAGTAAGTGTTGGTGTTATAGATCAGTGGACTAAGTTCTTGCTTAGGCAAACGCAGGGGCCAGGGTTTGATCCTTGACACCGTATACCATGCTGGCCCCACCCCCAGGCACACTGAGCCAGTGATGGAATCTGGGTGTGGTGATGCACACCTGTAATCCCAGTACTAATGAGGCACAAATCAGCAGGATCACTAAGAGTCTGAGCTGTGTAATGAGGCTCTGCACCCCCCAAAAAATTTTAAGATAACATAAAGATAACAGCAAAAATTTTAGCTGATTTTTTTTTACATTTTATGTGGATGAAAATGATGTGCACATTGATTCTTTCTCCTGAAGCTCCACATCTATTGAATTTCAACTTTCAGAGGGGTCTATCAATGAGTTTGAATTTGAAATGGGCTCAGATTATTTTCATTGTGAGTTTGGGACAAAAACTATTTTTGACATTCTGTATCACAAAGGTAAAGCCAAAAGTAGTAAAGCATAACTTAAAAAATATTTTGTCCTACTTAAAAACATAAAATAACTGCAAAATGTAGGGGCCGGGGAGATGACTCAGTGTAATAAGAGCTTCCCTGGCAAAGGCCTGAGTTCAATCCCCGGTTCTGCCAAAAAAAAAAAAAAAAAAAAAAAATAATAATAATAATAACTGCAAAATGTATTAGAAGTAATGAATTCATTTATAAAATATTAAGCTACTCTATCTCATGTATATATATACATATATATATTATTTTTGAAGCATTAAAAATAAGAACTGATCCTGCCTTTTCCATAAATAACTGGAGGTTACATATATGATGAAACTAAATACTATGTATTTATTTCAGACATTTTACTGGAAATATATATTTTAAAATATTTTTGGTATACAAACAACTGAACATTGCTAATTTTTCAATAAAGCAGAAGTTCTATTGTAGACATTTCTAAATTAAAAGCCTGAATGTTCTATAGGCTTTGGTTGTTGCTTTAATTCAAATTTGTATTCATAGTGTTCGTTTTCTTAAAGTCATAAGTATCAAAGATCTACATTAGAAAATGTGAAGAGAAAATATGTGGAAATCTCGAAGACTTAGATGTAGGCAGAGAGTTCATAAACAAAACAAAAACTACTCAGGAAGTACTGCAAAGGAGTCCCAACTAAGATCTCACTAACTAGCTGTTTCACATAAAAAAAAATCTCCAACAGATTGAAAAGACAGCCCACAGAGTAAGAAAAAATATTTTGACAACTGTCCTTCAGACAAAGGACTTCTATCTAGAGCAAAGAAGCACTGAAAAATAGGCAGATGCCCCCAAATTCAAAGACCCAATCAGAACGGGATGTGGGATGAATATGCGCTTCTCAGATGAAGAAATAAAAATGGCAAATAAACATACAAAAAATGTTTGATATCACTGGCTATTATAGAAATTCAAGTTAAAACAACAATGGGATTCCATGTCAACCCAGAAAGAATAGCGTTCCTCAAGAAGTCAATCAGTAAAAATGCTGGAGGGGCTGTGGGAAAAGAGAAACATTTTCTACAACTTGGCGTGGGGGGGGGGGAGGCGTAAGACTTGTTCAACCACTCTGGAAATCAGTATGGAAATTCCTCAAAAAACAGGAAATAGTCATTCCACTCAACTCAGCTATTCCACTTCTCAATCTCCTCACAGAATAATAAACACATCGTACCACAGTGATATATGTGCACCTATGTCTGTAACATCTCTATTTGTAGTAGCTAAACATTGGAAACAACACAAATGTTTAATTCATTCCATCAATCAAGGAATAAATAAAAATGTGGTATTTTTATGCAGTGGAGTACTACTCAGCCATAAAGGATAAGTTTCAGAGTTTTATAGGTAAATGGATGCAAGTTGATAACCTTAGTAATCAAAAGTGAAATAAATCACACTAATATTTGCAAATATTGTATTATCTGCCCGGTGTGAGAAACTCAAAGGGCAAATGAGATCTAAAATGTAAAATAGATATTGTTAAATAGGAAGAAATTGTTCAAAAGGCAAAAGGAACTAGAATGGTGGGGGGAAGAAAGGATGGCAGGGAAAACGGAAAAGATTTGAATCGGTTGTATTAGTACTTCCTGGCTCATTGAAAAGGAAGTTTGTACTCATATTGATTGGCAAAATTTTTATGCCTGTATCTTAAACCCTGAGCAACCTCTTTAAAGATAACATGTAACATATTAACTGAGGTTATTCTTGTATTGTTTTTACAATATCTTATACTTTTTTCCCATTAACTAAAAACTATTGCATTAGTTTAATTGTCTAGACATTTTTTACTTTTGAGTTTATACATACATATTTCATTGTATTTCTTCAAATTATTCAAATCAATGCCTTAGAAGAAGGCTTCATGTAGCACAAGAATAAGATAAGGCAATAACCTCATATAACAAGGTAACAACAAGCAGAACTAATAATTAGCACTTCAAAAAAGTCATAAAGAAGCATGGTGTGACCGAACTATTTAGATTGGAGTGCAGAATTGAAAACACCAACACTTAAATATTATTGTTTTTATCATTCTAACTACATTTTTACTGAGAAAAATTTGTACACTTTAAAGTTGCATGACAAGGAAAATAAACCAAATTGATTATTATAGTTAGTAATTTATATGATAAAACAAATTTATTTAAGACAATTCAATACTCATATATTTTATCTGTGTAATGTGAACTGTTTTGTTTCCAACTATTTTTAGCAAATAAGAACACCATTTTAACACATATAAGATATTAAAATTGTTTTCCTTTTATAATTTATTGTTTTAGTGCCAGAATCACATAATTTTTATCTATTTATGATATTAAGAATACTCAGCTTTCTTAAATTTGACATATATAACTTCATAATATTATGAGAAGCTAACATAATTTTTTGTTTTTATCGTTGCCTTTTCTTTCTCTTTTTTCACTTGGTCATTTGTACATGAAAGATATGGAGTGGAAGAAAATATATAAACTGTAAATTATATGTAAATTTTGATGTTTGGTTCTCAAATTCCTAGGTGGGATTTTATAAAGTTTGAGAAGTTGGTAGGAGCAATAATAATAATAATAATAATAATAATAATAATAATAGAATTTTCAGTAGTGTTGCATGCACAGTATTGGTAAGAATCATTAGTGATGCATTTGAGGATTATTTTATAAATTGGGGAATATTAGTAAAAAGGAAATGCTGGCAGTTTTAGACAGAATAATCACTTTCTCTTAAAATAAACTCATCCCCAAAACCTGTGAATGTGTCTGTTCATGACAAAGTGTGCTTCACATGTTATTAAGTTAAGGTTGGGGAGATGAATGGATTGCCTTGAATTACCTGAGTGGGTACCTCGTAAGCATGGGATTTTTTTTCTTTTTTAAATGTATTTGGTGCAGGGTCTCACTATGCAGCTCAAACTCCTCGTGATCATCCGGTTTCAGCCTCCCCAGTGTTGGGATTACAGGTGTGCACCACAATTCCTGGTCTCAGCGGCCAGCTCAGTGTGCCTGGGTGCAGGGCCTGCATGGCATGTGGTGCTGGGGATCAAACCACCATCCCTGAGCTTGCCTAAGCAGGCGCTTAGTCTGCTGAGCTATCTCACCAGTCCTAAGCATGAGACTCTTAAGGTGTAAGAGGGACACAAAACAGTGCATCACAATGATGTTACCTGAGAAAGATGGTCTGGCTTTGAATATAAAGAACTTAATGAGTGCAAGAATGTAAATAGCAGTAGTAGTGAACGACGAAGGAAAACGCCCTTCCTTCCCATCCTCCAGAAGGCAAGGCTGCATAAATTCACTTTGAATTTAACCTTATGAGATCAATTTCAGGTTTATGATTTCAAGAACTCTAAGATATTAATGAGGAAAACAAATAAGATATTAATTAGGTCTTGTTTTAAGACACTAAATTTGTGTAACTTGTTATAGTAGCAGTTGAAACCAATAACAAAATAATTCCAAGAAGGTGGCAGAAAACAGAATGAATGGGTCTGTGGAGAATTTAGCTTAGGGAAAATCACAGGTAGACTCCTACCATGGGCGTGACGCAAAAATACAAAAAAGAGCGCATGGGCCTGAAAAACAGCACTCTAAAAATAGTGTGCCTCTCATGTGGACAGAGAAAGGGATGGTCAGAGAGAAGACCTGACATTTCTAGGCTGGTTTTATGGCACTATGCTGGATTTTGTAGTATTCCTCATTTTATCAAGTTTACTACTTAGTTTATGATTATTTGCAGAAAACATTAGAAAGCATTACCTATATTTAGCTATTGCTTATTTTTAGGAAGAGTTCAAACTACTACTTGATGAAAAGCAATGTTGAAAAATATGCATAATGAACTCCTTTTTATTGAATTGCTTCTATACAGGAAATATATATGCAGTTTCCTTTCTGTTCATCAGAATATCAATAAATCATCAATGATAACATTTTAATAGGATCATAAATTAGCTAATAGTATTCTACAATTTGTGCTATATATCAACATATGAAAAATAAAATATATGAGAATATTTAGGGAGAATTTTACCAATATTTGAAAATATCTTTAAGTTAATCACTAATAGAAAATTAATATAAATAACAAAGTGTCAAAGCAAAATTTTAAAGATATACATGATACTAATTGAATTCTTTTCTCTCAAATGTTTTCTATTTTAGCAGGTAGGTTTATAAAGGAAAAGACAGTACAAGGACATTATGATTCAATTTGCTGTGTTAAAATTGGCAGTTCTATTAGAAGCAGTAAGAACATCCTACATGGCTCGTCTTGTACGAGACTTCTGAGTTATAAAGAACAAAACAGAAGATAGATGACGGAAAGCAGAGAGATAAATCACATAGCACAAGGATCAACAGACAAGGGGAGGGAAGAAAGAGGGGGAGGGGTCAGGGAAGAAACAGGAACGAAGATATTTGTGCACGTGTGCCAGCTCCACAGAGGGCAGGAAGACATTACATGTTACACATACATAATAATCCAAACAAGATATTTTATGTGAAACCCAAGATCTTTCACCTGATCTCAGAGAGTTAAAACACTAGAAGTTATTGTTTACGTTCTTTAGCCCTAGTCTTCCTTTTAATTAAAAAAAAATCCTTAAATAATGGAGTAAAGAGGCCACATGTGGTTGATGGGGATCAGTGCTGAGGCTGGGCTTGCAAAGGAAGGAACTAAATGTTGTATCAAAAACAGAAGAGACCAGAAATAAGTTATGGTTAAAGATTCACTGATCTTTCAGAGGAATCTCTTATCCTTGAGGTCAGTGTTGTCTCACATCAGAGCCCCTGAGCCTGAGTGGGTCTTCCTGGGTGGTATCTGTGTTCCCTTCTGTGGCCACTGGCAGGAAGATAATGCTAGTCCACGTGCCACCCACAGTGCTCTTAGGAGTCATGTGAGCTGCAGCCCGACTGTTAAAGAAGTCTGTTGTAGGGTTAAGTCTTTACAACCCACACCACCTACGTGCTGCTCTGGGCATCATCAACAGGGTAATCTCCTATATAGAATTAGGAGGTTGATAAAGGGCCAGAACGCACACATGTATAGTAGACACTTCCAATTCTAAATTTAACTCATAGAATTGATTCATTTCTTTATGACAAAAATGTTCACTTTTATAGTTAGGAGAAAGACTTCCATTCCAGATATAAATTCTATAAAACATTTATTTCAATATTTTTGAAAACTTGCAACAAACAGACTTTGCATCTGTGCATATTTTTTACCTCTTCTGATCTAGTATAGAGTTAATAAGCATTATAGTTAGCTGTAATGTCTCCGTTTGCTCCTTCTATGTTTCAAAGTAGGACAATTGCTATCCTGGTTCTACAGTGAAGCAGAAGTGACAGAGGCAAAAAGATACTTATCACATCTATGGAGAGGGATCAACCTATCTTCAACCATGGAATACATTTTTCTCAGTACTGATATTTTGAGGCCACATATAACAGGATTTTACCTTCCTGCTGAATCAGACCATGTTCCTGAAAGAGTTAGGATTACTGCAGTGGATTCAGTACGTTAAGCAGAGCCAAACATTGCAGCCAAGGGTGGCTTTCTCTCCTCCCCAACTTCCCTGTAATGTAGGAGTTATGGCAATGAAAGAAGAATACTGGGGATCTCTAGGTAACACTAACAAGGGAGGTACATTGTATGTAAACTAAGTAGGGCTTCATGTGTGATATAGAAAAACATTTTCTCTGTTAAATCTGAGAATCTCAGTGAGTTTCTATATACAAAGAGAAAATCCTACATAAATATAAATTATATTAGTCTATAAATACTAATTTAAAAAAAATAATTTTTATGAAATCTAAATCATAGTTATTATTTTACTTTCAAAGGAGCTAAGATAATGCACCTTATTAACAATTAAATGAGAGAGCATTATTATCTTCAGCTTTCTGAAAAGTTATAATTTTGGCTATATCATATGTCAAAATATGATTTTATAAATGCAATTGATCTCTCTTCATGTGTGTGTGTGTGTGTGTGTGTGTGTGTGTTGGGAGTCTATTAGATGAGCCTTATGTAATCAAGAAAACAATGTGAAGTTATTTTTTCCCCCTCAGGAAAGCTAGCTTTTCAATAGTATTCATTATCTGGAATTGACTATAGAGGTTTCAGAGTTTACATTTCATGTTTTTTAAAGAAATTCTGAGCATTGTGAGCATGGTATATCTGTATATTAGTCTCAGCTTGATGTCTGTGTTGGTGACCTTCAAAATTGCTTTAATTAGCTGAGTCTTACAAAATGAAAGCAGTTACTTTGGCTTGCTTCATTCTTTAAATATGTTCCTAGTTAAACACCACTCTCTTCAAAAGAAAATTGCAAATATGCCCTTAGCTTGGCCCATTCTATTAATTTAAGTGTCTACAAGTCAAACAGAATATGGAAATTAAGATCTTACATAAAATTGGGTTTAACTAGAAACATACTTAGGCAGTAATGTAATGAAGCTGTGAAATTTAGAAAATACTTTGCTTTGCTTGTAATTGTCTAATATTTACATGTCTAAACATATTTATACTATATATAGTATTTAAACACAAATAATACTTACATAATTCATCATTTGAACAGATATGATTCATGAATTTTTCATTATAATGGTCTATTCAATTCCTATTGGTTAGGGAGACACGAACTATGATAATTGTATTTTTTGTTTGTTTGGTTTGTCGATTTTTGACATAAAGTCTCACTGTGTAGTCCAGGCCTATCTCAAACTCACTATATCTCTCTTACTGGCCTTACAGCTATGGCAGATCTCCTGGGATTAGGCCTGTGTCATGGGGTCTCATTCAATAAGTGTATATTTTTGNATTTTTTAGTCTTCCTGAATTTAATTCTATTCACTCAACCTAGAAGCTATAAATTAAATTCTAAGAAAACATGTGCTCATCAATAGGAATATTGTCATGCTCTCTACACAGTGCTCATCAATAGGAATATTGTCATGTTCTCTACACAATATATTTACAAGAGACTTTATAAAAGAAACAAAAAGCCTAAGTTAGTTTACAAGGCTATTCTACAATTTACTTTCTATCCCATTCTAAAACATTGTTTCTCTCATCTCAATGTCTCAGAAAGAAAAGACTTCTTTATAAATTTAGAATATAACTTGAGGGCCAGGATACAGCTCAAGGCACAGTAACTGCTTGGCAAGTGTGAGCTACTGAACTCAATTTGCAGTTCAAAATAAATAAATAAATAAATAAATAAAGTAAATAAAAAAGTACACCTTGAAAAATGCATATAGTTGATAAATCCAACATGAAGAAATGCATATATATGTAAATATACGCACATAAAATATATAAAATCATATACATATATGTATATGTATATGTATATGTATGCTTTCTCTTTTCTATTATTCACTTGTATAGACTTTCACTTCTAATCACAAAAATTTCATAAACATTAATTTTGTGATATCAGAGATGAGCTTTTTCCTTGTTGCTTCGTCGTTAGCAGTAAGAGAAGGAGTAAGATGTGCACACAAAAAATCAGAAAACCAAAGTTACAAAAGATAACACTGATTGAACAGAAAAAAAATCAAATTAAAATCTTTCCCATATGTTACAGTAGTAAAGAAAAAGTAAATAAAATCTTTAAATATGTCTCTGGAAACAGGAATTGAAGAGGAGGGCCTGGAGTCCCAAGATAGAGTGTTTCAAATGGCAGGAAAATAACGTGAAAATGGGAACTCACTACTCCCTCACTCCATCAACACTGTGAGACACCCTCACGGGGACATATGGAAGCTGAAGTTTAGCTCGGAGTGGGAATTTCCTTGTGGTGATCATACTGATTTACAGCATTTCTTTTACTTCTGAGGTGATGAGGAATGATAAAGATATCGGAAAAGGCATATTTATTATAAGCTGTTTTAATGTTTTATTTTAAATAGAGCTTTACTCCCGTACTACATATACATGAGTATCTATGTTCAATCTCAATTATCACAGGCCATATATCTGCTTAATTTTACACAAATTTAAAGAGTACAAAATTCTGTGCTGAAATGTGGCATAAATATTCGTATTTAAATTTCAAGATTCTATCAGCACCTCAGAATGCCTTACTAATGGCTATTGTTGTATATTCACTAACTAATCAAACAGAATCTTAACAGCACTTGGGAAATTTAAAGCCATATATTTGTCACAAATGCCTACAAAAATGTAGGGGTAAATTGGGAAACAGTATTTGCTATAGATAAATTCCATAAAAATTAATAATGTTAGAGAAATAACGTTCAACCACAGTACACATCATCCATTGACATCAATTTTGATAGGCAACCTGGGCTTACATTTTCAGATATTATAAGCGATATTTATATAAAAAAACAGAATAGTCCCATCTCAGCAATAGTATCAGTGCTCATAAACTTAAACACAAGTGAAATGTTTGTATATTGTATACATATATAATATGCACATAATATATATCATTGTTTATGCACACTGTATACATGTATTTTATACAAATTCCAAGGTTTTTGTTTGTATCCCTTTCTAATTCCAGAAGCATTTACTAGATTGCTAATTGATTAGTTTGGCTAAGCTGAACAAATTCAACCTTTGCATCATCTTATTTTCTAACTATATAAAAGGTTTTAATTATTGAAAAGGCCATCGTGCTCCAAAACTATGTTATATCAAAAGAAACTTAATATCACAAATTTATTTTTATAGTCTTAAATGGAAGGGTTCATGCATTTCAAATTGTAATGAACATATTCTTTTACATATGCAAACATTCATGATCTGGAGGAAAAAACTTTTCAAGTATTAACTTACTCCTTCTTTCGTTTTTCAAGTGAGTTCTCAAAGCTCTATTCTCTATTTAGCCGGTTAGTTTTGAGTGCCTCGTTTTCTTAAGGAGACTATTTGTTTCTATGAAACTAGCTACAGTACAAATGCAAGATAAAATGTGCTGCATTGTATGAAGCCAGGTGATAATTCCATGAGCAATGCGAGAATGTAAATTGTAGGAAATCCTTCTGTTAGATAATAATTTGCAATGTCTATTCAATTCTGGTTGCTACAACAGACAATGAGGGGGAGCTATTGATACCTAGTGGGGAGGGGCTGAATTGCCTGCTCCACATCCTGTAATCTACAAGACAGATTCCACAATATAGAACTAATTATCTGACCCAAAGTGTCAATAGTTCTGGGCTTGACAGAGGCTTCAATGAACTGAGTCTGTTTGCAGGAACAGAATCTCATTATGGTGAGCATTAACAAAACAAATTAGCTGTTTTCTCTTTGTTAATCAATTACTATTTCTCTTTTAAGCAGGAAGCATGTTACCCAGTTTGTCCAAGGAGTTCTAATGCCCCTCTTTACAGTTTTGTCAATCTTACCTTCCATAGGCTTTCTTGATTCCAAGCATCTAGTACTTAGGGGACTCTAGCACAAAAAAGAAAGCCTGTTAACCTTCTCAAACTATACAGAGAATATTATCTCAATATTCATCACAGTTCAGTTCAATATATACTATCTATAAACACACACAAACACACACAGATATACACATATGCAAGTCTTTGTACGAGCAAAGGGATTTGAAAGATTAAAAACTATGCTGAAAGATATTTATTTCTGTTATTGTCTTCTGTATGTAATATTTTCCCTTGTAACTCTGTGATAATTTTCAGGAAAAGTCATTGTGATGTAATTGCTTGCATGAGATTGACAGCCACAGCCAATCTATTACAGATTTTTATGACATGCTAATTTTCCATCTGTCCAGGGCACTTCTTTTCATGTGCCAACGTTTTAGAGAAAAGTTGTAAGATTTGAAAGCCTGCTCTTCTTCTAATTGCAGGTTGACAAGCATTAATGCAATATTCTTGCTAAAAGAGAAGGCACGCCTCTTCACTTTTTAAAAAGGTCATTTTTATAAAAACTGGTAGCTCATTATAACCTCCAAGTTGAAAATTATTTTCTATCAGTATAAGTAGGATCTGTCTTTTATACTTATCCCAAACTCTAAAATACCTTTCCTTCCCCCTCACATTTCTTATTCTCCACATTCTCTCTAGAACTTCTTTTGCATTATGACCCATTCCAGGAGTTCTTCACTGACACATACCACAAAGAGGATAAAATTAAAGCTAAAACTTTTACAAATATAATGGGAATGATAGAAATAAACCAATAACAAGCTGAGTGATTTCTGTTCCCCTTTAAGAAAGAATGGTCAGACAATATGTGCAAAGGGTTTAATATGCTAGGATGAAATAAAAATTTAGGCCACACAATGAAGAATTCTGAGTGCTTATTTCATTAGATATGATCTCTGTTGTACAAAAAGTCACATGTGTACTAACAGGTAGATGCCTTTGTCCTGAGAAACTGTGAGACCTATGACTCCTGGAGGCTCGTGACTTTACATCTCAAGAAAGCCAGTCTCACGTGCTCTATAGATACTTTCCAGGTGAGCACTCTAGAACTAGTGGAAAAGCATTATTGCACATTTTAATATTTGAATAAAATTTCTTTATTATATATGTTCAGAGAAAACAGATTGATATTATTTAAAAAGGAAGAGAATGAGATCTGGGGAGTTCAGATTGGAATGCACGGAAGATACTAAGAAAAGTTATCTCAGTTGGGTGGAACATTACCAAATGTGTGTCATAGATAAGCAAGGTTTCTGAAAATATTATGTAAATACAGATTTCAAACGTACATCCAAGTTGAAGAAAAAAAAAGTCTATCATTCATAAATATTTAAAACCAATAGTTCTGACAACAGAACCATAACTGCCTATTAAAATGATCATACAATAATTTTCTTCCACTTTGTAAATTACTAACAAGTAAGGTCACCATAGTTTTTTCCCCAGTAATTCAGAGGAAATCCTCAGTTTGACTACATTGTCAACGAATGATGTGGTAAAAACAAGATCAGTATTAGTGAGAAAAGTAAATTTAGCAGTGTTGATTAGATGAATATTCAGTTGATGCAACAATTACTGAAACCAGCATTTGCAAGTTGCATCAGATCTGCACCTTTTTTCATTTAATACATTAGAATGCTCTGAATACAGATTGACTCTCTTTGCCTAGTATTTTTGGCTCATTAGCATTAAAATGAGAATGGCAAGTTTCTTCCAATAACCTTTAATTGTTTCTTCTGACTGCAGCATAACTTGACAGCATCTCTAAATCTCCTTGAACTATTTTTTTGTCATGTTCTACTGTTCTCAAGATGTGTTTAAAAGTTTTAAATTTGGCTTTTAAAAGCAAGAAGACTGAAGCAACATAACAAAGCTCTTCAAGCCATCAGCTTGTGCACAGGAGCAAAACCTCAAGACACTAGGAGGTTTTCTGTGTTCGGTTCTTCAAAAGTACCACACGCCATTGGCGAAGTGATCAGAAAATGTTTCATACTTTGATGATTTTTATGACTCTTTTGTGCCAGAAATGAAAAATCAAAAGAATGCAAAGAAAAGATTGTGTTACCATATCTGCTACTTTTTCAGAAGATTCAGAAAAGAAATTTGCTGAGCGTGCATTATGAAATCAGTTACCCCAGAAAGATTGCAGAGGAATCCAATCATCTCAGGGAAGAAGAATTTTGAAAATAGAGAAAAAAAACAATCAAAAACATTTTTTAAAGTCTAATGAGATTTTCTGAAGGCAATGGTGGGGAGCATTTTTCTGAACATTTATTGTTTTATTTATTTTCTTTCACAGTTACATTCAAGCATTATTTGTTTCATGTGTTTACAAAAAATGACATAGGAATTTTAAATTCTTATAAAACAGTCTCAAAAATGAAACAAAGTTTCTATAAAAATGTAAAAGCTGGCATACAAACATAACATTTTACTGACCGAAGAGCAGAATTCACTTACATACTGACTTGTGTCATAGAGTATATGGTCATAAATCATACTTAAGTACGTTTTACACTGATAAAATGCAGGCATTTTGAGAGTCAAGCAGGTTTTAAGGGAATAAAATCAAATAAACAAATTCTCCAATGTTGAAAAGATATTCATTGCTGAAACAGCGATTTTCCTAAAAATCTCTCATTTGAAATCACCTCCCTTCTTGCCTTGCTTCCCGTTATTTTATGAAAAGAAATGTAAACATTTCTTTCATTTAATTACTGAATTTTGGCTGATTACATGAAATACATAGAAAAAAATACAGAAATAATAAAAAGGTAACTGTGTGAACATGTGTATGCTCTTGAATATTATTTACTAGGAAAGAACATCCTGGTTTTTAGTTGTTAATGAAAATTTCCAGTTTTTTCATAAGTGACAGTTGAGAGAATTTGTCATTGAGTGAAACCTTAGTCTGTTTACCTAGTGCTTGAAAGTTGGATTTCAGGCATACTCCTTTGGGCTGGTAAACAAAACACTGCCTAGGATATCTGATCCTTCCAACCAAGGATTCTTCACAGTATACATACCTAACAGAACTTTTAGCTTCATGGGGTTTTTGCTCATTTTCTGGTGTTACTCCTTGATTCATAGTCATTGGTTGGTTTGTTTGTGACAGCTTTTCATAAAAGTAGTCATTTCTTCTCTCTACTGTAAAGTTCCTGTCAAATTCAGAGATGCTTTTGAGTGGTGATTCGAATCTTTCTTTTGGCAAGTAGTTTGGTAAGCGTCTTTGATTTCTGTCCAGTTGGTCATATTATCCTAAATAATCATGAGAACTCCTCGCATGATCATAAGATCTCTCTCCATAGGCCTGGTATTTCTTTGAGTAACCATGTAATCTCTCTAGGTAAGCATGGAGTCTCTCTGAGTGCCAATAGAATCTCTCCAAGCACCCACGAGCTCTCTCTGAGTGACCATAAGATCTCTTTGAGAGGCCATGATATCGCTCTGAGCAGCCATAAGATGTTCTGGAGCTATGAGATCTCTGGTTGACCATGAAATCTCCTGAATTTGTCATGAAATCTCTTTAAGGTGTCTCGATTTCCTTCCAACTGATACTGTTTTTCTTCTGCTTGGATTTTATTTATCTCAGATTGAAACTTATAATTGTTGTCCCATTTCTCCTGCTTTGAAAGAGCTTAGTACATATTTGGATACAGAATGTTCTTTTTTTCTTTTTCTTTTTTTTTTTTTTTTTTCAGAACTAAGGATTGAACTTAGGCCTTTGCACTTGCCAAGAAAGCACTTATTCTACTGAGCTGTCTCCTCAGCCCAGAATGTTCTTGATCTGAGTTTTTATCATTGTTTTCCTTCTTGATGTTCCTTTCATCTCCTATGTGCCACTGATGTCTGTGAAATTTTGATTGCTTTCTTGGAGGTGGGATCTCTGTTTTTCATCATCCTCAGTCTTGCCCTTTTCTTCAATACTTCCACCCCTTATGTTTTTAAGGCATACAGTGTGATCATTAGTCCTCTTCGTCTGCCCCACGTCTAGGCATCAAATGTTGTAGAATGATCGGAGCCATGAAAAGAACAGCAAGGATGGATGGAGTCAGCCACAGGGGTCTCACTGAGATCAGTCTCTCTCTAAGTGAGCCTGTCTGAACATTTAAAGATTTCTCATATAACACAAAGCTCAAAATTATGTGGATACCTTAAAAATGAAATTATTATGAACATGTGGTCAAATAGGCTTTCCAAAATATAATTGAATAGTAAGGTTGTTTGAAGGAGAACTCTGGTACATTTAATTCAGATATTAAAGTATATGTTTAACCTGGTAAACATGTTAAGAATTTCCAAGTCAAAGATAAATCTTTGGAAAATAAGAATCAGTTAGCTTTCTGAATGCTGCAAAGTATGATTATTCAGTATTATGCTCAATGATTTTTGATTTATAAATTAATGAAAGAACTTCCAGGAATCATATGCTCATGCATCTGTTTCCAGTGTTCGATGCTAATAAACATTCAATATATACCATAAGATCAAACATTTTTACTAGACTTAGTAGCATAATTAAGAAGCAGTTATATTACCAATTTTTTAATTTTATATTTTACTATTTATGACTGTTTACCTTCTGTAATGTAGAATTACTAGTGGTGTCAGTAGAAATGTGTATTTCAGTGAATAACCATTGCTTTCCTAAATATTCCTAATTTCTTTCTTCTTTCTTTCTTTCTTTCTTTCTTTCTTTCTTTCTTTCTTTCTTTCTTTCTT
>NDGM011222210.1:6246-16269 GCA_002564305.1 Octomys mimax
AGTGGAATAAGCGCTTCCCTGGCAAGTGCAAGGGCCTGAGTTCAATCCCTGGTACCACAAAAACAAAAACTCTAGAGGAAAGAAAAGTCTGGTTAGCGAAGAACAGATAAATTAGCAAAATCATATAATATGGGGATAAATAATGTGAAGTTAGGATAAGTATTGACTAGTATGACACAACATTACTTCATACATTGAGTTGATGGAGAAATCTTTCTGAAGGTGTGGCACATTCACAGTGAGGCCCAAAACATCACATGCAGAGGAATTAGCAGTTTAGCAGTTTTGTAGGCCTTCAACATCATGCAAAAACAGAAGGAGGATAAGGATAGGTCCCTGGTAGACACTGTTGTAGAGGTGACAATGAGGAAAATGAATGTATCCCGAAGTAGTCAGATACAGGAGGGGCAGGAATGCATATTATAAGAGCCAAATGCACAAGGGAAAATGGAGATTTGGAGAAGCAGTAAGTAGAAGAAAACATTACTGCAATGTCAAATTGAGATGTCTATCTGTATCATTTAGATCCTGATTCTTTACTTTGACGAGTAGAGTTTCTGGGGTCGTTAACTGTGCGAATCAGACAGATAATAAAAATTGGCAGATATGTAGCAGGGACACTGAAGCAGTACCTACCAAGTGTTTCTTTAAAAGTTAGTACTAGGGCTGGCCAAATAGCTCAGTAGATTAAAGTGCCTGCAAGCAGGCGCAGGGGCCAGAGGTTCGAATCCCCAGGCCTGCTGTGCCGGTCCTGCCCCAGGGCATGCTGAGAGGGCGATTGAGACTGGATGTGGTGGCAAGTGCCTGTAATCCCAGTTCTTGGGAGGCTGTAAACAGGAGAATCACTATGAGTCCGATCTAGGAGTGAGACCCTGAAAACCCTGTGGATCCTTCCCTAAAATACAAAAAATATATATAAAGAAATAAATAAAAATTAGCACTGAGGAGAGATAGTATAAAGGATCTCAGAAAGTCAGCTTAAGCACAAGGTTGATGCCTGCTTTCTATGGTAAGACTGTTTTGCTGTGTCCTGGGCACAGTCTACCCTCTGTCCCATGTGCAGGGTGGCCACTATTTAAACAAGGGTGTTTGTATGTTTACACATGGCTGCAAAACCCTCTAAGCAGTTTCCAAAATATAAACTGGCAGAGTTGAAAGAGGTGACCAAATACTCAGATTACATCTTCTGAATAGTTTGAAGTGCCTGCCCCTATGATTCTTTTTTTATTTTTTTTCAGTGGTTCATCTCTGCTTGAAAGATGATATTTTTATTTTTAATAAAATGTCTCATCACTTTCTTCAAAGATTTATTTGGCCTTGTATTGGATATGGTCCATATTCTTCCTTTTGCTTTCTCTCTATGATAGAAGCATTCACAATACATGCCTAGGATGGTGTAGAGAAATCCTTAACTTGTAGTGTGTTCAGTTCTCTACTGCTGGACACTCGTGGGGTCCTCTGAATTTTAACTTTTAACTTTTATGAGATACTTCTTTGTACAGTTCCTACCTATTTTGGCAGGAAGTTTCTTTTCTTTTCTTTTTTCTCCTTTTCATGTTCTGTCCTATCCCTGACTATTACCAAAAGATTCAAGGATGTTTTATTTTCTCAAGACCTCTGAAATTCTCCCTGGCACATTGGAAACCCTCAGATCTTCTCAGAGTTCCACTTAGTGTTGGGAAGGTGCGTCAGGTGCTGCCTCCTAAGCCTGAGAGGAGGTCAAGTTGCTAAAACTGACACTACTCCACATGTTACTCCCTAAGTATCTAAACAGAGGTAGGAAGAGCAGCTTCCACTGTGGGATTACAGACCTCAACAGTAAGGACTTTAGAGCTTTTCCTTGAGATTCAGATGGAATTTCCCTCTCTTTACAACTCCTCTCTTGAGCCTCCTGCCAACATCCGTTAGTGAGTGCACTAACAATATCCATGCTCTGTGCATGACACTTTTACACCAGTCCATATGGACACAAATGGACCTACTGAGCCATCAGCACCTCCACCATCTTCTGACCTCCTTTTCTTATCTATCTACACAGCACATTGCCTTTTAGCCCCAAGGTGATACCAAGTTCTATTCTGTTATTGGAATTATAGCAGAGAATGAAATAGATAAAAAAAAAAAATCTGTCATACATTGAATTCAAGTAGAGCTAAGCATTGGGTAAACCAGTGAACTACAGCTTATGTTGATAAATAACACAGATATTTGTAAGCAAGAGTGCTCTGTCAAACAGAAGGAAGCCCACATTGAATGAGCAGCATTTGAATAGTCTCATGAGGGGTGAGGAAGTGAGCCACGTGGCTGAATTCTACATTCCAGTTGATGTGGAATCAAGTGCAGAGTCCAACGTCAGAGCATCCTGAAGATGCAGGAGCATCCGTGGTGTGTTTGTTCTTCAGACAGAGAAGAGTACAGGCATGGAGGGACAAGGGGGCAAGAAAGAGCAGCGAGGTGGCCAGAGGCCAAATCCTATGGACCTGTGGCTATTAAATGGTCACTGGCTTGTATTCCAGAGTCCCCACTAGTTGATGGTTGTAGCAGATTATAGGGAGCAGAGACAGAAACAAGAAGAACAATAGGAGACTGTTAAAATAATCCAGGCAAGAGAATAAGTGGTTCAGAAGAGGAGGAAATGGGGAAGGGTGTGAGGTGATCAGATTCATGATACTCTCATGTTACTGGTAGAAGGATTTGAATATAAATTCAAACATTCATATGTTGTAAGAAAGAATTAGAGAAAAGGAACAATATTCCTTTATTTCTCTTAAACATCTTGTTTTATTTTTTCAGAAAAATAGAATGTTTGATTTTCTCCTACCATAGTCTACTAACAAAGGGAAAGTATTTAAATATCATAATTGTACCAGTATTCAAAAAGAAAATAATCAAAGTGAAAGTTTGTAGAGCCATCTCCATTATATGGCTTTTTAAAATTTTATTCAGAATAATTCATATCTCAGTTACTTTTCTCTCATTGCTGGAACAAAATACCTGACATTTGAAATTAAGAAAGAAAAGCGTTATTTAGCACATAGTTTGTGGAGGGTTCTATCTAAACTTGGCTGGCTCAATGACAGAGTGGCACGTGAAAGAAGGCAGCAGTCTATGGTGGCTGAAAACAGCAAAATCCCAAGACCAAAAAAGGAGGAGCAGCAGCAGAGAGCAAGCCCCTCTCCCTTACTTATATTGCATCCAGGGTATCTGCGCTAGGGCAGGTGTAGGACTCACACCCTAAATCCCAGCATTGGATCATGAATTACTCACAAACTCTGGCAGCCCACCCCAGTGACTGAATGAGGTTTTGGGGAAACACTTAGACACCAACTATGACAATGCATCAGTATTTTTTTTACCTGGATTTTTAATTTTCTAATACAGAAGTTAGAGGATTCTTTTTCTGTATAATGGAAAGATATTATAAGAATCTTGACGAGAATAAGATCTACTACTTATAAGATTCATGATAAGTTTCATGAAGTGAGAAGCTATGTTCTTATAAGGTTTTATGATCAATTAATAAAATATTTGAAAATGTCTTCTGGGGCTGGCAGGAGGGCTCAGTGGACTAAGTGCCTCCTTTGGCAAGTGCAGGGACCAGGGTTCAATCACCGTGCCACATGCCTTGCCAGCCCTGTCCCATAGAGCTAAGCATTGGGTAAACCAGTGAACTACAGCTTATGTTGATAAATAACACAGGTATTTGTAAGCGAGAGTGCTCTGTTAAACAGAAGGAAGCCCACATGGAATGAGCAGCATTTGAATGGTCTCATGAGGGGTGAGGAAGTGAGCCACATGGCTGAATTCTACATTCCAGTTGGATGTGGAGTCAAGTGCAGAGTCCAACGTCAGAGCATCCTGAAGATGCCGAGCCAGCCACCTAGTCTGGGTGTGGTGGTGCATGCCTGTAATCCCAGTGCTGGGGAGGCTGGAAACAGGAGGATCACTACAAGTCCAAACTGCATAGTGAGACCCTGTACCCTGTACCAAATACGTAAGAAAATGAGAAAATAATATTTCCGCCTATTCATTCTTGTGTTCGTAAGCAGTATTTATTCAATATCCCTTTTATATCAGGCTCTGCAAGTGGTGAACAAAATATATATACTTCTTACCTTCTTGGAATTAATGGACTTCTCCTTAGGAAGGTGTTTTGAAAAGTAGTCATAGGCTAAGACATCAAATTCAGTAAATGCAGAGGATGCTATAAGTATAAATGACCAGACAAAGATTGTGTCCTTCTCTGAGACAGAAAACACTTAAAATGATCTTATGAAGGGTTAAATTTCTATTTTAGTTTTGGACTTGTCTTTGAAGGCTTTCTATTATTTTAAACTCTTTGCTCACAACCCCTCCTCCCATTTGTACAACATTCTGTTGTAATAAAGGGCTGAAAATGTCACAACAGTGCCTTTTTAATATATCACCAGGAACAGGGACTTTTTTTTTGAAATTCCATGTATCTTACGGGATAGATCACCGATGTGGTTGGTGTTCTGTTCAACTTGATCAGTGTTAAACGTTGAGAAACAGAATATTGGGAATTCCCCACATGGTCTTGAAATATACTTTAAAATTTTCCGTGTGCAATCTCTCCACAGATCGCAAGACAACAACAGCAGCTTCTGCAGCAACAACACAAAATCAATTTGCTTCAACAACAGATCCAGGTCAGAAATCATAATTTTAATATATTTTCACTTAAAAATATGTTTTGTTTCTTATTCTTGTGTGACCTAAATCCGGTGTTGATACTACCATTAGACTAGTAGGGTCACTAGTAGTGACCTAACCAAAATAATCTCTAAATTAAAATTTATGTTCAACCTATTGCATGACATCTTGCCTCTTGTGCCATGAAATAGTGATTGTCTGTCATGGACTGTACTGTATTGAGGCATTTCTAACCAAGCCAACCACCAGCAATTTTCATATTATTTTTTAGAAGAAATTACTGTAGACAAATATTTTCTCTATTGCCTGTAAGTGTTCTTAAGAAAGCAACTGCAAGAAACTGAAGCAGAGAGATAGATCATATTTTCTATTAGAAGAAAAAAGCTAGAGAGAACTTTTATTTTTTGTTGTTGAGCTCTGCCTGATCAAAGTGAAATATGGTGAAAGGGATGTTTTGATGTGTCAGCTGTCATCCTGTGTAAGCATGTGGAAACCAATGAGAAAATTCTACAGCCTCCATATTTTTCATAAAGGGAAATTTGCACTGAGGAAGCACATTAATAAAGAAGGCAGTATGAAGCTGCATTGGTAACAAAAGGAAAAAGTAAGTTGCCAGGGATGAACTGTTTTTCACATTATTGGCATGACCTTTGAGAGGGTTCTTTGTTTCCCTTTGTGAAACTCCTCGCTGGAAAGCACTTATTTTGTAAGAGGTCCTGAGAGCATTAAATGACGTCATGGATTGTAATAGTCAGCTTTTCTGTTGCTGGAATTGAATACAATATAGGAGAGGTTTCAGTTGGTTCACAGTGTCAAAGATTTTAGTCTGTGATCACCTGGCTCTGAGGCCAGAGCAAGGTGGAAGGGAGTGGGAAAGCAAAGCTGCTCACTTGGTGGAGACCAGGAAGCAGAGTGGGGGAACAGTGCCAGAGGAGAAAGAGGCAGGAACCAGTGGTACCCCTCGGAGCACCTCTGAAATGTACCCAGACACTCTGAAGTGGTAGCCCATACTTTTCATGAATATGAAGGAAAATAATTCACAGATCTATGACTGCAACTTTCTCTAACATCATCTATGTGGAGGCAACTATTAAATTTGCATTGCGTCTCTCCCATCATGGTAAAAATTCATCATTCTCTTGAAATCTAATGCACAACAGTCTTAACATTTTATTAAGTGCTATTGTCATAAATGAAGCAAGCATGTCAACATTTTTTCATGCTTGTATTAATATTTTAATGGTTTTATCAACAAAGTTTGTTCCATTTTATCTAATTGGGGCAGGTGCACTTAAATTCTTTACCCTCATACAGACCAGTGTTTATTCTTTATGATGTATCTGGAATTTAAGTGAGCTGGTGACAATTTAAGTGACACACTGGGACATTAGTTAGATGTTCCAGACAAGGTTATTTGCCTTGTAATTATGAGAAATATATTTTAATACACTACTGTCTTTTCTTATCTGGAGAATAGTTAATGACCTCTGTGGTTTAAAACTGTGCATTGGATTTCATGTAGTTTAATCAGAACACACTGACTTTGAATATAATTTCAGTCACTTTCACCAGGTTATCTACATGTAATTTTTTTAAATAAGGGAAAACCTGACTTATTGAAATTATAGCAGGTTCTCTGTAAAGTAAGTTGCATAATGTCATGTATTTTGACTTCCAATTTGATGAGGTTACTGATAGTTTGAAATATTTTGTCTGGGGCTGGGGAGATGGCTCAGTAGAATAAGCTCTTGCCTGGCAAGTGCAAGGGTCTAAGTTCAATCCCCGGTTCTGTCAAAATAATTATAATAATAATAATAATGATAATAAAATATTTTTAACTTCCACAAATCAAGGGAATGGCCTTTGTTAAGAATTGTAAAAATATATCTAATCTTATGTTACAAACATGTAAAAAGCTCAAAAAATTATGCATTTGACCAATTAAATTATCCAACATGGTCAATCCTTTTTTTGAAGGAAATTTAGCCCACAATTGTGACCACTACATTTAATGTAAATTTTAATCCTCGTCGTAGTGACAAAATCTGGAATGAATAGTATTCTTACTTTATCACATAGAGCACTATAATCTATAAATTGTAGTATTTTAAATGAAAAAGTTTAAATAATATTCGGATAATATCTATCATAGATAGTGTGACTGTAAAAACTGCCTTCCAGCCAGTGGAGGCCAAGATTAATGACTTACAGAAGAACACCCAATTGGTGTTGCAACCTGAAAGATTTCTGGCATGAGTTTGTGTTCTCTATAATAGAAGAATGAATTTTAGGTGCAGTGGAGGTTAAGAGAAGAAAGCCAAAGAAAGCTGAGTAAGTTGCCTAGGAATCCGCCTTTTCTAGGAATTTCCACAGAGCAAATCTACAAGGAGAGGCAGGCCCAGGGCGGGAAACATGGGAACACACAAGGTGGACATGAGGTGGGACAAAACTATGGTCAACCAATAAGACTACAAGCATAACTGCTTAGGTAAAAATTAATGAAGTCAGGAACAAATGGGGAAGTGGGTCACATAGCAAGCAGACATGAAAACAAAGTGGCTCTTTCTGTAGGGGGTGGATGAGTGGTTCTGCCTGACTTTTTCAAGGTGATTGATACCTATTTCGAATATCAATTGTTGATGCCCATCCCTAGGGAGGTAGGTTGGTGCATTTGTTGCCTCTATTGTCATGACGTCTGGCCAGCAGCTGAGGCACCTGTCTCTCCATTTGCAAGGTATCCCATCTTGTGCACCTGCGCCTTCAAGGGCCCAGCCTTGTCTGACTGCTTCTATTTCTTTTCTTTTTTAAATTAATGTTATTGAGAAACAAATAACAATGAGACAGTTTCAACACAGGTTAGTAAGATAGTTACAATAATTAATACATTGCATATTGTTGTCTTCGTAATAGTTATTCGTAGTACAAAAATGCAGGCATGATATCCTATCCAAACACTATTAGTATGAATCTTTCTTCTCATTGAATTAAGATAAAGTAGCTGTATATCTATCCTGTCTGTATATTTCACTACAAAATGGTCCTTCTTTTGTAACCCCCTTTTTTGTTTAGTTTTGTCAGAGATGCGTATTCCATTGCCATTTAAATATTATAGGTGCGTGAATTCTATTTCTGTTTAACTCAGCTGCCTACAACATTAGGGTCAGAAGAAAAGTTTTCTGAGTGTTACTAAAAACTTTTCTGAGTGTGAGCCTGTTAAAAGCTTAGAGTTTACACTTGATCAAAATTATGTTCTTTCTACCTCCACTAATTCAGAACATTTAAAAAAGTTCCTATGAGAAATACCATCACACTGCAAGTGATTTTTGGGAAACAAGTATTAAAAGATCTTGGGCTATCGTAGATACATATTTGTCCTTTTTCTAGAGATAGTTTATACAAATGAAACTGGCACAGACACAAATCCATTAAGCTGTGATATATGGGGTTTTATTTTCTTTGTTTGCTTGTTTTAATCCCAGGAGGTAAGGAATGATTCAGGCAACACATTCATAAGAAGGGAGCACGACTGAAATTCTGAGAGGAATTAATTTCTACGGCATGTAGGATAGTAACTAAATAAATGCATAGTTCTAAAATATATTTTATAAGCTGTCCGTTTGGAGCAGTCTTACGAACACTTTGTGTTTCTAAAAAAATCATAATATATTTAAATTACTAATTTACTAGGAGATTGTTCCAACAATTACAGGAAGCAGCGATATGTGAAAATAAAATTAAAAATATGAAACAGAGCCATTTTTGCCTCTGCACAAAGCCTTGCCACCTTTCTTTTGAGAGTGCTTCCATTCCCTTTTCATTTCTTTCTACTTCCTCATTTTCCTTTCAAACAAATGACAAGGAAATAAAGGAGTGAATGTTTAGCCTGCTGTTTTATGTGAATCAAATTTTTAAAAAGAATTATCACAATTTTAAAAATGCACAATACAATTAAATACATAAAGGTCTGCCATAGATTAAATTTGCTATTTGAAAATATTTATGTAGTATTTTGATCTATTTCTTCTATGTTCTTTCTTTATCCTAAAACCTTTGAAAAATAAACACATCAGCTTGTATTATTCATCATGATTGTTTCTTGTTAGGTATTTGTGCCATTGTTGTTGCCCTCAAATTATAAATTATGTTTGCACATGTATCTATGTACAGAAACGTTCACATACTTGCAAAAAGTGTCCAGATTCCATAAGGATGAAACAGTGAACTGTACTGTTTTAGAGTCCACCATTATTGTTTGTTTCAATTGAAATAGAAAGAAAATTAACTTGTTCCAAATATTAGTAAAGGCGTGCAATACATTACATGTGTGAGACAGAACTGCCAAACAGTGAGATTGATTTGTTAAGAGTTGGAGCGGGACAGTTTTCACACTTGATGGATATGTTAAGTGACAGGGAAGATATTCTGAGCATCTTCATCTTTTTATTCAGATCTGTCTAGAGGAGAAATTAACTTAGATGTCTTTATTTCAATTGAATAAAAATTGAGATTTTCATTTGATTAAAATTAAAATTTTCATTTGATTAAAAATTATACATATGTTTACACACTTGTCTATATGCACAAAGATTCACATATTCTAATAAACCAGGTTATTTAAAAGCTCTCTTAGCCTGTCATTTCTGTCTTTTCAGCCCTTATTGAATAAACAAATAAGTTTTATTTCAGTTATTTTTCCAGAAATAATTCAGAAAAAGTGCTGTAAGAATTTGCAGGTGAGGCAGTTTTATTTAATTGCTTAGGATCAATGCTTTATGATCTGTTTGTATTTCATTAAAAAGCAACGGTAGTTCTAAATTTATGTTATTGCATTATTGAAAGTTTAATCCACAGTTCTTCCTTTTAAAAATTTTATTGGTTACCATGTTCTGTGTGGCTTATTCATATAATTCATTAAAATTAAAACAAGAATTCGAGTTCATAAATTAGCATCATAAATCATTCCACTCAGCAAATACAGTGCCATAATACTAGAAAGCAAACATCTCTCCTCAAAAACAAGTCAGTTGTTTGTGTTACTCTAATTTTAGAGAAAGATTAAATTTCAGTCTATTTTTCAATATTCAAAATTATTTTTCTCTCCTGTTTTTGGTTACTGACCTCAAAATATGATACATTTAATTTCATTTTTTAAACTAATTTTATTGAGAAACAAATAGCATTGAGACAGTTTCACATCAGATTACTTGCACAGTTTTAATAATTAATATATTGCATATTGTTGTCTTAGTGGTTATTCATTGTACAAGACGCAGACATGATATCTTATCCACAAACACTACTAGAACAAATCTCTCTATTCATTGAATTAAGAGAATGCAGCTGTATATC
>NDGM011222273.1:270-11127 GCA_002564305.1 Octomys mimax
TCATCTTGCAGATGTTGAATTATTTTTTCCTGCATCCTAGTTGTTTTTAAGAGATCTTTTCTTTTTCACTAGCTACACTGGTGTCTTTAAGATCTGAAAGTCTGTTTTCACTTTCGTTCAAATGCTTTTTGCCAGCTTGTGATTGAGGTTTTAATTCCCTGTATATCACTTTGAATCTGCTTCCTGCCTTCTATTTCTTTCCTATATTGCTTATTCAAAGATTCCCTCATTTTTCTATTCTCCTCTATTTTTTATCAGTGTCTTCTTTAGAAGCACTTAGTACTTCTTTCATTATAGTTATCATTTCTTTTTTTACTTGAAAAATTATTTCTGACCTGATTTCCTCTATAGCTTTCTGAAGTTGTTTCTTTACTTTCAATGCTATTGTTTCAGAGATTTCAGGTGTGCGATTTCCAATTTTTTCTATGCTAGTGTCTTCTGCATTTGTTCTGGGTGGCCTCAGCACCTGAGAATGCATTTTGCTCCTTCCCTTTGTCATTTTGTAAGGCACTGTCTTCTGAAATTTGGTGTAGAGCTTAGATAGAGTTATTACCTTAGCACCTGGTCCAGATCTATCAAGTTCAAACTCATCCAGTGGATGTAGCTTGGGTCTGGCTGCCATGTTCTACTTCTTCCAGCTGCAGCCCTTGGAAGTGAAGGTAATGTGCTGTGCCACTCTGGCAAGATGTTCTGCTCCTGGATCAGCTGGTGGGTCCTGCCTGTAGCCTCTCTGCAGGAAATTCTGCTGCAGAGTTCCACACCGGGCCTGTACACTGGGCCTGGCCTCTTGGTCAAATGAGGATCCAGCTGGCCCTGGGCAGTCCCACTCACAAGCTGGGTCTAGGTTGAATCAGGATCCATACTAAGGGTTTTTAATGTATTTTTTAAAATTTTTACACATACATAGAGAGGTTTTATGTGAACATACTTTCAGTCTATTGTGGGCTTTACGAAGGAATGGGATTCCTGGGTTCTATGGTAAGCATATGCTTACCTTACTAAAAAATTACAAAACCACTTTCCAAAGTAGCTGAACCATTTGGCATTCCTTACAATATTCAATAGTTCTCACTACTCTGTGTTCTCCCCAGCACTTGCTATTGTCAGCATTTTGCTTTTGATTTGTTCATCATATCTGAGCTCTTCTGATTAGTGTGCAATACATGTCTACTTTTGATGAATTATGCCAAACATGTAGAATACCTTCCCCTAAATCTAGGATCTCGGCATAAATAATTAAATGTTATTTTGAGATAATGCTTTCTCTGCGCACACCATACCCTACTCATCTTCAATACATTCACATGTGTGTTTAGGTAAGTGATTTTTAATTCTGCACAGTCCAAATCCCCTGATGTGACTTATGCCATTCTGCTACTGAGTCTTGAGAGATGATGGTAAGTGCCAAGAAAAAAAATGACTTTGAACTGCTCTTTCACCAGTTAAAAATAATACTGAAACCAAATATAAACATACAAGAAGTGGTCAGATTCGGGTTACACATTAACAGTGTTTGGTCAGGCTAGAGCTAAGCACAGCTGCAGAGAATGCCTTTCACTTATCAGTGCTTCCAAACCTCCCTACCTGGACCAGACTGGGCTGAATTTACAAGAGACCTTTTTAAAAGATGTAGTGAATGAGAGCAGCACACATTTCCTGGCAATAAATTTAAAGGGTTGCTAAAACATTCCACAGATTTTCACCCAACATTCCTCTGCCCAACACATCTGCAACCTGCCAATCCTTAAAAGTCCTTATTTTTGCATCTTAATCTCACAAACATCTTGGAAAATGCCCTTCCCCTCTATCTCTGTGTCAGACACAGCTAGCTGTTTCCATTTTCCAAAACCACAGAAATATAATGCTGCTCAATTCATACAAGACTGGGCTAACTACAGCTAACATAAATTTTCAAAGAATTTGTTCAGTTCACTCTTCCTTTCCAAATAATTCCATTCTTAAAATGGTCCTGTGATTATATTCCCTCATTATAGAGGTATCCAGCAAAATTAAGTAGCTTAGAGTGAAATTATATAAGAGCAAAAACATTGCTCTGAAAACAAGAGAGACTGTGTCACTGACCACAATTCTTCCCTCCCCATACTGCAGTGCTGTGTTCCATATGACTTTGCAATTCTTCAAAGAAGTGGACAGAGCAAAGCTTCCCATCACTTGGTTGGGCCATGTGACTTGCTTTGGCCAATAGGATGAGTCAAAAGTTGGGTTCTCTATTTCTGAGCTTAGGCCCCAAGAGCCTTTATGTGTTTCTGTGTGTCTTCCTGTCTATACTTCTGCCACTACATTGGCAAACATGTCCTGAGTTGCAGACTAGTCCCATGACAGTGACAAGAGGAGTGGAAAAGGAGCAGAGCTTGGTCAGCTTCTGCAGCCCCAGCTGACTCTTAGACCTACACGGAGATGCAAAGCAACCCAGCTGATCCAGCCTAGATCGGCTGAATCCCAGCCAACACTATGAGTGAATGGTAACAAATTCCTTTCCAGCCGTCCAGTTAAATGGCAAAAGCCAACTGACATATGCACATTCCTGAATTATTTATTTTACCTGAAGAAAAATAATATTAGCTACTTGGCTGATTTTATTTAGAACTCTGCATGCTTTCCATATGAAGTTATTTCTTAAGGCCAAAAGTGCTTTTAAAAGTTTGTGTAAAAAAAGAAAGAAAAAAAAAAAGAAATTTTAGAGAAATCCTAGCATCAGTGGAGAGGAAATCTCATTTAGCAAACAAGCCAACCCCTACTCCTCATCACTGTTGAAGGATGAACAGGAGTTGAAGTTCATAGACTGTCCTGTCCCCCATGTTTCCTTTTACCTCTTTTCTCTTGTCTTTCTATAGCAGTAACTTTCAGCATTGGATGACTTATCTCCCCAACAGGTATTTGGCAATCTCCAGGGGAGGCAGTGTGTTCCTGGGATCTACTGGGTAGAAGTCAAGGATACTGCGAAAGCCAACAACATGCAGGATAGCCCCAACAACAAATAATAATCTGGCCAAAAATATCCATGGTTCCACCACTGAAAACATTATTCATTGGTTTAAGTTGAAATAACTTACTGAGGTCTTCCTCCTTATAAAACTAAGTTAAAGCTTTACTTTAACTCTGAGGAATTGTATGACAAAAACTTATTAAGTACATTAAAATCATGTCTTCCTTAAAAATTCAATCCTACTTTTCTGTATATGTTTGCATGCTTTATTCAAAGTATAAATTGCTTTTCCACAAATGTCCCAAGCAAGAAATAGTTGATTGATGAAAACCTCTGAATATTTCTGTACATCTAGAAGTAATTACTAGTGTGTCAAATTAGCTGTCAAGAAAATCCCATTTAATTTAAAACATTTCTGATTATCTAAGCAATCAAATAAGCAAAGGCATCCATTTCTGATGAGCTTGGCCACCCTACCCCAACCCACCCCAAAGGCATGAAGATTTATGACGGCACGAAGGTCTGGGACATGAGTCCATTTTGAATAAAATTGCTGTTATGACAATACCTTTTGGTGTTTCAGTAACTAAACTTTCTTAATTACATCCTAGGGAGACCAATTCAATATTAAATTCTAGCCTCAAAGTTTTGGATCTGTGCCAAGAAAAATAAGCTGATCCTCAGAAGTGAAAATTGATGGGGGTCCTAAGGCTGGTGTTTCAACTGCGGTTGAAATGTAGGTGTGGAATAGTACATATGTGGTTGTTTCTGATGAAAGAATGTAATTGGATAGGATATCTAAAATAATGGAACTGGCAAAGCTAGAAAAGACTCCTGAAATTCAGGAGGATGGGCTTCAGTTCACCAGTGTGGCAAGTTTTAAAATAGACTAAGAATTCAACAACAGTGAAGGCTGAGGATGGGCTGCTCAAAATTCAAGAGGATGATGAAGGAAAAAGTATGGTGGAAAAGCATCTCAAGTCATAGAACAAAGATAAGTTTTCAGAGGAGGAGCAAAGAGCCAGAATTAAGCTGAAGACCCCAGCAAGAGGACAGTAAAACCGAAGAGGTACTGTGATCAGAGATCAAGGACCTGTCAAAGCAGGCCTTCATAGGATCATTCCAGTCTATAAGAAACACAAAGAAACAGTTGTATCTCATTGGTTTAAAGAATCAAGGTTGTGGAAATAACATTTTTAAGAGCTTTATTATTATTAACTTGAGCCAACTTTAAATAAATATTGTATTGGTAACAAATTTACTAGAAAACAAGTATATTCACTCCATAAAGTGGTATCACTTTAAGTTAGTGGTAGCAGGTGCTCTGGCTGTAGATTTTAATCTGTGCTTTACAAGGCCAAGAGACTCAGTAGAGACTAACACCAGAGGCAAAGACAGAGAGACCGCGTGTGTGGGCATCTGAGCTGCCCGCTTTACTTTAACCAGGAAAAGTTCCACTTAATCTGTTTTAAACGCTGGGGTATGGCCTAATTCTTCACTTCAAAACAGTAGATTCTACTGCTGAGAAAGATTTGAAAAACAATGCACTGAGAGGCAGTGACCCCTGGCTAGAGAGAAATATTGCTGGGGGAAGGAAAACGATGACAGCTGGGACCTGGGTATTTCAGAGACATTGGAAAGTTTTTTGAGCAAAGCAACAGGACAAAAAGTGGCCTGTGGGTGGGAGGGCTCCTCGCTGATTTCATTCATGGAGGGGAGTCATATAACTTATTCTAACTAGGATTTTATAAAAAATTAAGTGGAGTTTTAATAATTATGTGTTGGATAGAATCAGAATCATAATATTTGGCCGAAATAGGTGCTTGACTATGTTGACAGGGAACTTAAGGGAAAAGATAGACCCAATTTTAGCTTTGACATCAATAGGAATTGCTGTTTCAGTGACAATGAAAGATAAGGAAGTTAACATACAGAATTGGATTGTCCACACATCAAAAAAGCCTATTTCAGCTACCAAGAGAAGAGAGATACCTCCTTAACGTTTCTCTAATATCAATATCATGATTTCATATTAGAGGCCCTCCCTTCCCTTTAAATTGAAAGGGAAATAAAAGGGGCTGGAGCTTAGCTGGGAACAGCTCAAATGAAGTCCCTAAAATGACAAGAAAACATTTTTGTGTTATTGTTCATAAGGAGTAACCAGAAACACATTCAGTTGTGCTGTCATTCTCCAAACCAGCGGGCTGCCGCTCTGCATGGTAGAGCTCTGCATCTGTACCTATCTTCTTTTTACCACTGTTGGCCACCTCTGTAGCCCCAATTCCAAAGCAGTCCATATTCTGTTTGAGTGATAGTTAACACATCTAACCACTTCACCAAAAAACCAACAAGAGGAAACCACGAGGGAGAGAGAAAGTTAGCTTATTACAAGCTCTGGCCACCTCACACCTTGTGTTTGTTCACTGAGTTTGCCAGAAAGTTCCCTTCTGACAGCCTAATTTACAACTTTCCTCCAGCTGCCAAATCATCACCCAGTAGATTTCTCCTATTACTTCTACTCTGCTACCCACCAATGGCATGCTCATGGAGCAGTAACCAGAAATGCTCAGACCAAGGACAAGTGTGACCCCCACCAGGCACAAATAATCTACCTGTCTCTCACTGGCCACGCTTGGCAATGGACAACAATAATGCGAACAGCCAAGTAATTATAGCTGGGAAGTTGGAAGAAGAAAATGATGAGTTTCAATCTAAATGTTTGGCAGGCTGTGTCACTAGAAACGGCGTTCCCAAAAATCAGGGACAGAGCACTGCAAAACATATCCAAGCTAAGGGCTCTGAGGTGCACGCATCAAGGGTCTTATCATTGTCAAAAAATATATTATTTACTAGGCATTCACAGTTCTTTGCCTTCAAATAATTCTTGAATATCTCAGGGATATGCAAAAAGAGAAGGAATAATAAAAGCCAATAGCATCAGAACTAGACTGCAAGTCAAATGCCATTGCACCAACGCTAATATTATAACCAACTCCATGTGGTAGAAGTAGGGTTGGTCTCTACTTCCTGCTGACTTGCTGTTTGTTCTAAATTTTCTGCATCAACATATATGCCTTTTATAATTACAAAAGCATAATTATGGAGAGAAAAAGATTGGGAGGGTCTGTGAGATAGCTCAGTGGATTGAGCATCTGCTTAGGCAAGTGCAGGGACTGGAGTTCAATCCCGAATACCACATATCATGTGGGCCCCACCCCCAGACACACTGAGTTGGCCACCAAGACTGGGTGTGGTGGTGCACGTATGTAACCCCAGTGCTGGGGAGGCTGAAAACAGGAGGATCACTATGAGACCAATCTGCGCAGTCAGACCCTGTACCAAATACATAAAAAAAAAAGATTAGGGGATCAGGATTCCAAGACATGTCTGTCATTCTTTCTACTGCCTTGCACTACCTTATTTATTTTTATTTAATAATTAGTAAATAGAGTTGAATATTTTCAAATTGATTTCCAAGCATGGCAAATATATTAACTTTTGGGGGGCTCTCCCCAAGCTATCACAGTTCTTCCTTTTTAAATTCTGAGATACAGTCTCATTAGGTCACTAAACTGCCCAGGCTGGGATTGAATATGTACCTTCTCCAATTCCTAAAATACCTAGATTATAGGAGTGCATGACTACATACGGCTTGTGTTAACTAGTGTAAGCATCACATGATACCATTCTACAGCCAAGAAAACTCAGAACAGAAAGGTTAAGCAACTTCCCCACAGGAGCAGAGCTGACATGGGGCTTCTTCCCAGGAAAGTCCAGCCTATGAGCTTCTCCTTAGCTTCCTCCACCTTCTTGTACTTAAGATAAATCCTCTCTGAGCTTCACAGCCTTCTCTAGCCTGGCCACGCCCTCACTGCCTCAGTTAGTGTCAGGGTATGACAGGCAGCTCCAAGGAGCATTTTTAATAAGAGAATGACATTGCTGGATTACTAGCTTAATCGGCTTTAGCGTCAAAAGCCCCAGGACAAAAAGATTCAGATGAAATCAATTCCAGTCAGTATCCATGATAATGAAAAATAAAAGATGTGAAGGATCCTGCAGTTTCAAAAAATAACTACAGAATCATTTTCCCATCTCATCTAGCACATATCTAAATTAGCTTCTTTGAAAAACTTTTGCCTCCTTGATTTGTTCCTGGATTTCCATTTTTTTTTTTTTTTTTTTTTCACAAATTCTCCTTGCTCAGGCAACTCCTCCTCCACCACACATATGCCGTAGACATTTCTTGTCCATGCTGAGATAGACCAAACTTCTTGGACCTCAGCATCTGCAAATTCAGGGTCTGGAAATGAAGATCTCCCATAGTACGGGGACTTGTGGTTTGTACACTATTTTCAAGTCCACTGTCTCATTTTATCTTCTGGAAAACTCTGGTTGGCAGATGTAGGTGAGCACACTGGTTACCCCACTTTCTTTCCAGGTGAGGACACTGAAGTTTCTGCCTAGCAGAGGAAATGCCAGATCTATTGATTAGAAGGCCAGACCTCTTCCTCTTTACCTAAGTATCTCTAATATCTCTTTTAAGTACACAATCTATGGCTCTGCGTCTATCTCCAGATCCCAGACCCCTACTAGGGCAGTGCTGCAGGGAAAGTCAAAGCTACCTGCTGCAGCACCCTGGCCCTCAGAGACACCGGAGAAGCTCACTTAAGTATCGAGGACTGCCGTGATGGAAGTTCGCCCTTTAATTTCCACCCTCATGAGTCTGGAACATCAGAGCCAGCCATTGGGACCAGGAACAGATGTCAGATTTGGCCTGGAATTTCTGGGTGTAGCATCTGGTTGGCCTCCCCCCAGCCTGTTAGTTCCCTCCGCAGCTGGTTGTCATGGAGGCTGCAGGCCTGCAGAGGGAGGGGATGTTGGGTGAGGGTAGGGGGTGGGGAGTCGCAAGCTTATCTGGATCTAGGACTGGCTCACCCTCTGGCTTTCATTTGTCTCTTTAAGTATCTCTGACGTGTTATTTATATGTAGCCAGGCCATGCATCTTTAACCTTCCTTTTAGAGGTGACTTGCCAACAGGACAAAAGTCAGTGGCTGAAGTGGAGAGGAACTGACAAGATTCAAAATGCCGGAAGCTGGATGAGTAAGAAGCCTCACAACTTTCGCAGAGCTTGGGGCCATTCAAATCAGGGTAAAAATGTGCCCCATTTGCCTGGGGAAAGTCTTAATTTATACCTGCTGTCCAGGTGTAATTTTAATAGCATTCCCTTTCACCCTCAAAAGTGTATAAATCACACGGATACCCTATCCATGATGTCAGATCACGGACTGAATGACGGAATCTCTAAGAAGGACAAAGAACACTCAGCTCAGCCTCCCATCCATAGCTTGAAATCCCCTTGTAAACATCATGACAGAATTTGAGCTCTATTAAGCATCATATTTGGATTCACAGCTTCATAGTGACCTTAAGTCATTTCATATGTGTCTGTTCTGTCTCAGTAGTTCATAGCAATGGAAATGTCATACACATTAATAAAGAACAGTGTGCTGGAAAAGCTTGATCACACAGAATGAAAGATATTGAACAGAAATTCTGAGGATCTACTGTATGTCACATTCTTGAATGAGGTGTTTTCCCTCCGTTATATCCTTGTTTGGAACAACCTCAGAAAATGGATGATTTGTCTTTTCACAGATGAGAGAACAGGGACAGAACTGCTATTCCAACTCCACTTCTGCTCTGGAAAGCTGAGGAAGTTCTTTCTAGCAGAGTCCTGGACTCCTACCTTGTCTCCTCTCCCCAATTCCTCTCCTCCACTGATGTTTGAGGTGGGAAAGCAGATGTCACAGCTGGCTCTCGCCTCTTATTCCAGAAGCCTCTCCCACAACCTGTCAGCTTGCTGAAGCGCAACACTGCATCAATGCAGGTTGAGACAGAGCGAATGTTCCACTGAAGAAATTCTATTAAAATCTACTTCTAATTTACAAATGCCTAGTTTTGTCGCAGCCCAGCTCTAACATGAAATGACACTGAAGCATAAACAAAATAAATAATTTTACTGTTCTCATTCTTTTTGAGGAAACAGACAAGAGCCAGGAGGGAGGAAAAGAAAACGAACTGGAAGCTGCTCTGTGGTCCTGGAGCAACACTGCCAGGCCCCGTTTCCCAGCATAACATCATGTCAGAGCAATTGCTTCTTCTGTAAAGAGACTTCAGAGATGTGCAATGGCAGATCACTTGTGGCCGGCTGCAGCAAGTATCAGAAGGCCAGGGCAGCATTACATGTCTCTCAGGCTTTGCACTTGAGGGAGCACTTCCTCACCCTTTGGCAAATGTGATCTGACGGAGTGGTGCAGGAGCTGCCCCAGAAGTCAAAAGGAAGTGATGAGCCTGAGAAGAGCAGCTGCCGTGTCCAAAGTCTAGGGGTCATGGGACACTAGTACCACTCCATGTCTTGGTTCGTTTTCTGCTGCTATAACAAAATGCCTCTGACTGGGTTATTACGCAGAATGGAAGTCTATTTAACTCACATCCTAGGTACTGGAATAAATCAGGCACCTGCTGAGGCAGAGAGCATCAAATGGTAAGGCAGAGTTTGGGTCCCTCTTCTTTCTTTTCTAAAGCCACTCACACCATCTTGGGGGCCCTACCCCCATGACCTCATCTAATTACTTCCCAGAGGCCCTACCTCTAGATTCATTAACATATGAATTTGGGGATTAAGTTTCCAACCCATGAATCATAGCACCTCATTAAGTGAAGTCTAAGGAAAACATGAGGAGGCAAATGAAAAGTGAACTAGAGTGCTGAGCGGGCCACACAAACTAACAGGAATTGTGGGGGGAGGGGTTGTGTATGTGCCTGAGTGGTTGAGTCCACAAACGGTGCCTGCCACATGCTGGTGAGCAAAACAAGCATGACATTGGCCCGAGGGGGCCTGCAGTGCCACGGCTTCCGTGTGATCTGTTCCTTGGCCCTATGTTTTGAGGTAATATCGCCTCATGGAAACAAAAACAATCCAGCTGACCTGGTTGAAGTCTTACCAGAGGCTCAGGCAGTGTTTTCCAAAGTGCAGAGCTTATTTTAGTATATTTAAAATGCTTAATAACTTTGCTTGATTTTAGTCTGCGTCAGTATCACAACAAACTCGGGATTTTCATGAATTTTTATAGAGGAAGACAAGGCTAGGAAAAATAGCAAGTCAGCTACAAAATAGAAATATAATAATGTGAGCGGTACAGTGAAATAGCAAGGGTCAAGAAAAGACCACTTGGGTTTGTGCATCACTGAGATAACAAGTGTCAAAGTGAAGATGCACATTGGTGTAGAGGCAGAGGGGTCTAAGGCCTTCTCCGGGGGAGGAGCTTGTCACCCACCCACCAGTGTTGTAGTCACAACCACAGCACAAACAGCCCTGCTCTGGCTGCACATACTCTGGCCAACACCTGAGCAGCACTCAGGAGGCACTGTGTGTGCTGGGGCTGTGGGGACCACAGCAAGAGTGAGGCCCACTCCTCATCTAAAGAGAGTATAATTTAATAGGGAAGGAAAGATAAACACTCAAAATAACTGGAAAATGCAATAAGCCCCAAAGGGGAGCTACAAAATGCCAGAGAAGATGCTCAAAAGATGGATAAGTCATGCCTTCTGGATGAGATCAGGGAAGACTTCATGGAGATTTGAAACTGCATTTGAGATCAGCTAGGAAAGATGAGTAGGATTTCAACAACCCCCAAAAGAGGGCAGGGATGAGACACATTCCAGAGAGAGAGAGAAATGTCTGAACAATGGTACAGAGACTAGGAAGTGATATGAGGGTAGAAAGTCCCTCTGTCTACTTAGCAGAGAAGTTGAATACTAGGGGAGCAGATAATTAGGGGAGTCATTGTATAACGGGTACTGAACAGCAAACTAAGGTTATGCTACTTAATGTGATGGAAATGTGAGT
>NDGM011222306.1:989-17517 GCA_002564305.1 Octomys mimax
GTGTGTGTGTGTGTGTGTGTGGCCAGCTCAGCCCACCAGGGGGCGCGGCTGGCTGGCATGTGGCGCTGGGGGATTGAACCACGGTCCCTGAGCTTTGCTAAGCTTGTTCCAAGTATGTGAACACAAACATTTATAAGCTTGACGTTTTCTCATTTTATTATTTGCTTTCATTAGCAATGTTTTGGATGTCACCTCTCTGTATTATTTCTCACAAGTACACGTGAATTTACAATTATCCCCAAATAAAAAGTGTATAATGATATCGTGTAGTGTTTGTCATTCTGTGTCTGATTTATTTCACTTAGTGTGATATCTTCCAGATAGTGCCTCTAATTAGCAAATACTATATTGTATCCTTGAAAATTTACTAAGAGGATAAATCTTAGGGTAAATGTTCTTATTTAAAACAGTAACAGAAGGGCAGGTCAAATAGCTCAGTGGATTAAAGCACCTGCAAGCAGGCGCAGGGGCCAGGTATTCGATCCCCGGGGCTGCCACACTGGCCCCGCCCCTGGGGTGCACTGAGACAGCAACTGAGACTGGGCGTAGTGGCACATGCCTGTAATCCCAGCTCTTTGGGAGGCTCAAAACAGGAGAATCACTAAGAGTGCAATCTAGTAGTGAGACCCTGAACATCCTGTAGACCCTTTCCTAAAAATACAGAAAAAAAATAGTAACAGTATATAAAGAGGACAGGAAGACTTTCAGAGGTGATGGACACATTTATGACATAAATTATGGTGATGGTTTCACGGGTGTATATTCACTTCCAAACTTACTAAGTTGTATAAGACCTTTTTATGCCAAGCATACTTCAATACAGCCATATTTTCTAAGAAAATTATCCAGTTCCTAGAAGGTTGGGATTAGGGTTATTTCTAAAAAACCCTGAGTTTTCTGAACCTAATTAGCATACAGCAATGCCAAGTGGACTTCAAAATGGGGACAGGGTGCTATTGAAGAACAGTAAGAGCACATGCCAGAGGTCAAGTGTCTTCAATGTACAGACAATAGAAACAAAACAGGTAACATGAAAACTCTATCCTTTCAAAGAAGTTTTTACATTTTTCTCTATTCTGTTATCCAGTTTTCTTTGTTGCATTTAAAATGCTTTCTCTGTTATCTATATTTTACAGATGATGAAGTGGCATATATCTTACTCACCTAAAAGAGGAAGTAAAACTGGGTAGTTGTAAGGCATCACAAAGAGGTTTACACAAGTTAAAGTTGTACTGGCTTTTAAATAACCAAATGGATATCCAAGTTCATTGTATTTTCCACTACTAGTAACAAATACCTGCAAAGAACAGAAAATAATGGCAATTATGGCAATAATGACGTATGTAAAACTAAGCTCATGATGATATTCCATAGTAATATTTGTGGCACAATTTAATTGTACTTTAAAATAGGAATGGTGTTTCTAGCCTACATTTATGTCAAAATACATCATACCAAATTTAAATGTTCAGATTCTGAGCCAGGGATATAGCTCTGTGGCACAAGCACCTGCCTGACAAGCGCAAGGTCCCAAGTTTGATGTCCAGTACAGAAAAAAAAAAAAGGTCATGAGTTTGATTCCTGGTAACAGAAACAAAAAAATTTCAGATTGCCGTTTTCCATAAATTACATGTAAGAAATGAAACTATACAGTGTAACTCAGGGACCATAGGCCACAAAAAGATATGCCCAAGTATTTACTTGGTTAGCACAATGGAAAATAAAGCTAAAATACCAGTAAGTGATACCAGCCATTAAAACAAATATGTTTCTCAAAAGAATAAATGATGATATGAGTACAGACTTTAAGGAAAGGGAACATGGTCCCATGTCTAAAGCACACAATTATGAAAAATATAGCGTATTAAAGGATTCTATAAACACTACTACTAAAGGTTGGTCCATTTCTCTTTGCTGTCCCATTCTCCTACACAGTTGTCCATTTTTCATTTATTATAAGGTGGCACCATTGCACATCATTTGGAGGAAGCAAAGGGAGGCTTTGGTAGAATGTAGAAGGCATTTTCTCCCAGACGTCACAGCAAATATTCAATTAAGATCCAAACATTAATCTTAACTCCATATGAGTATCTTCTTGTTCTTTATTGGTGCCTCGATTAAGATTATATTGTCAACTTGTATGCACAGTTTTGTAGTTATCATGTTCACTGGGTGTTCTGTGTTCAGACCCTCTTATTAGTACACATTGGGGGTACATAAAGAACACATTTATCTTGAGGAGTTAGGTCAAGTACATGTCACATCTTAGTCCTTCTTCTTTCCTCTTCCCCTCTGCTCCAGCCCTCCTTCATCTTTACAATCCTCTTCCTCTTCACAAAAGCTCTACTCCCTGTTTCCTCTTTATCTTTTATTTTGCTCTTCAAATTATTTATCCTTTTGGTTTCTCATATAAGAGAAACCACATGTTTTTTTTTTTGTTTTTTTTTTTTTTNTTTTGCAGTACTGGGAATTGAACTCAGGACCTTGCACTTGCGTGGCAAGTGCTTATTTTACTGAGCTCTCTCCCTGGCAAAACCATATGATATTAAGCCTTGTTTGTCTGATTATTTCATTAAATAATATGTCTTAAGGTACATCTATTTTCCTACAAATCACTAAAATTTATCAAAACACATGGAACTCTTCAGAAATTTGTGTGTCTTCCTTGCACAGGGGGCTCTTTATCATTCTGGTTTCAGTGTATGTGCTGTCCAAGCCATGTACCATTTCCAGGAGGCAGGTGGTGTTGAGACAGAGTCTTGCCATGCAGTTCAGGCTGACCTAGAACTCACTATGTAGCCATGCTGGCTGGGAATCGCAGCAATTGTCCTGAGCCTCAGCCTTCCCGGAGCAGGTACGCACTACCATGAAGGATATGACTCTGAGTCTGACTCAGGACACCAGCTCGTACTGTTAGAGACCTACAGTTTTACTTTTCCGAAGTCTTTCAGCAGGATCATTTAAGACAAAATTTGAACTCTGATGTTTAACAGCCTCCATTTACCTTGTGAGTTCTTAGTAGTAGTGAAATCACCTACCAGCTCACTAAGTTTTTGATGTATTTAGAAGTTACTAAGAATAAATCTTTCCTGTGACATTCACAATGCTGCAAAACATGGGTTGGGTTAAAACACAGTTCTGCTGGATTTCATGTTGCAATGTACACCTCAATATAAGCAGGTAACAGGAACAAAAAACATGCTTAATTTTATTTTCTTGGTGTGTGGATTAGAAGAGGGAAAAAAGGCTATGATAAAAGACAAAAAACAGAAAAAGAAAACATATATATTAAGGGCTGGTCAAATAGCTCAGCGAATTAAAGCACTACAAGCAGGCGCAGGGGCCGGGGTTTTGATCCCCGGGCCTGCCATGCTGGCCCTGCCCCCGGGGCATGCTGAGACTGGACGTGGTAGTATGCGCTTGTAATCCCAGCTCTTGTGAGGTTGCAAACAGGCAGATCACTACGAGTCCGATCTACTAGTGAGACCCTGAACACCCTGTAGACCCTTCCCTAAAATAAAAAAGACAAAATACATAAATTTCATTCTAGGAATCAGACCTAGAATTCCGAAGAAAGGAAAAGCACCACTGTTTGTGTTTCTCACCCACCCTTACTTCCTCCCTCTTTTCTTTCCTTCCTTTGCATAAACTTTTTAAACTTTTCTAAATTTCCTATTACCCACACACTTATAGATTTTGGGGAATTCCAAGTAGTAATTATAGGCTGCAAAGTCCAGAGTAAATGTCTAGCACAAGGCCAGATATTTGATGGCAGAGCTAGTGTTTGAAGTTAAAACTCCATTATGGGCCTGCCACATTGCCTGGTGCTTGATTCATTTTTTTCTTCTTTATTGTCAATAATTTATCACATTAGTGGCCAGGCCTCACAGTGCAAACATGTACTTCCCACACTTGGGAAGCTGAGGCAGGAGGATCAACATGAGTCCCAAGCCAGGCTGAGCTACAGAGCGAGACTCTGTCTCAAAAAAGAAAAATTATTGCAATAAGGGCTGTGGAGACAGCTCCGTGGCTTAAGTGCCTGCCTGCCAAGTGCAAGGTCCTGAGTTTGATCCCCCATACTGGAAAAAAAATCACATTAAAGTACACTCAGGTAATACAAGGCCTGGACAAAAGACTATAGCATATTTGAGGAGAGGAATTGTGTGCATATTTGAGGAGTTGTGCAAGAGTAAAGGTGGGTTTTCTTAAATTTCTTTGGAGAAGGCTTATAAGGAATGCACTATATATATGAGTTTTTATGTTTAAGAAAATATGTAATTTGTTATTTTATTTGCTTTCATTACAAAAATGCCTTTCAACCCATACATTCAAATATTCCAGCTTTGTTTTATGCTAGCATTCTGTTACCCATATCTCTAGATTTCAGTATTTTTTGTAAATTGCCTCCAGTTATTTCTAGTCACTACCCTGCAGCCTCCAATAGGAATAACTAACCTGACTTCTAACAGAATTAGTTGTACCTCTCTTTGAATGGCTATAAAGTGGAATTATACAATAAGTACAGTAAGTTACTCTGCTTGGCTTCTTTTCCTCAACATTGTATTTTTGAGAATGGTATGTTTCTTGCTCTTTTGCATCCTCAATTTATGCCTATTCCTTTCTTCTACCTCTTTTTAGCATCTTGGGGGAAGCAAAGTAGCTTAGAGACAGCTAGTAGCAATCATCTTGCATTTTAGGACAAAACAGATGGAAGTCTCAAAGTGTCCCTTGCAGAAACAGAGCCTAACAGTTACAAATTGCTATATGGTTCTCAGTTTAGAGGTAGAATAAACATCCTTATGATGTGGGACTCTTCTGCTATATCCAAATAAAAAGTCTGTGGCTACCATGTCTGTGTTTTTGCAAATTAAATTCTGAAGATGATCCCATTAACCAATTCCACAAGTTCTTCTGGCTGCAGCTTAATACTCAGAAGAGCCACTGCATGATACATCTGTGAATTTGTCTCATCTGGGTAAAATTCCACTTTACTATAGGAAAAAGAGCTTTCCTACATTATACTAATATAGCAATGGATTTCAAGGCCTATGGCTTCTGCCTCAAATAGCCTGTACTTCTAATTTCTTAAATTCAAACTAAGGGCTAAAGGCTGGCCAAATAGCTCAGCAGATTAAAGTGCCCCTAAGCAGACGCAGGGTGGGGGTGGGGAGTTCGATCCCCAGGCCTGCTGTGCTGGTCCCGCCCACTCTGAGGCAGCAATTGAGACTGGGCGTGGTGGTGCACACCTGTAAACCCAGCTCTTGGGAGGCTGTAAACAGGCGGATCACTAGTCCAATCTAGTAGTGACACCCTGAACACTCTGTAGATCCTTCCCTAAAATACAAAAACAAAAAAATAAATAAATAAAAAATTGTATTTTGGGCCAGGGAGACAGCTCAGTAGAATAAGCACTTGCCTGGCAAACGCTGAACTCAGCGTCCTGAGTTCAGTCCCCTGTACCACAAAGAAACAAACAAACAAACTTTGCTTCAGCTTCACCAACAATGCCTGAATAGAATTACAGGGTTTTGTTTTTTTGGTGGTGGTGCTGGTAGTGGTATCTGGGATTGAAGCTAGTAGTGTTCTACCACTGAGCTACATCTCTAGCCCATTTTATTTTTAGACAGGGTCTCACTAAAATGTTCAGATTGGTCTCAAACCTATGATCCTCCTACCTAGGTTCCCTAAAAGTCTGGGATTATAGGTATGTGCTACAACACCTGAATCAGTTACCAAACTTAATCTGGTATCCATGGACAGGCTCTGAGGATGAGGGCAACTGAAGTCTTCAAATACATAGCTATCATATTGCGCTATCTTAAAGGCCAATGTAGTTAACTAATGATTCATGTCAATCTGAGTTTATTTATTTGGCCCCATTGCTTACTTGATAGCATTTGTGAGAAAAACCCATGTAGTTTTTCCAGATTATTCTTTGAAACTTCTGAAAATAAAGCCCAGATCCCAGAGTGGTTGCAGACATTTGACCAATAAGTATGGTGGATAAGTACCTGCCAGCAGGTATGGGGAGACTTTCGTTCCAAGATATACTGAGTTAAGGGAGAAGGTTCAAGTTCGTATTTGTCGAAGGGCAGTTTATCTATAACCATTGGCTCACAGTCTACACAGGAGAACCTCACAATAGGATGAGATGTTCTTGGTGGCTAAAATAAAGGAGAAGAAAATATAATCAGGTATCAAGCAAGTTTACAATTCTCACAATTCTGCCAGCCCTTCTAGATTCTTTAAACCATCACTGAGGTACAGATTAGTACTTTGAGAAAGCGTTATTAGACCTGTAAGAATCACTGATGGCTTTCTTGTGAAGAAGGAACTCGGATTCTTTATCTTTACTGTCTACTTAGTGTTTAGAATAGGAAAAATGACATACAACACTCATACATAGAATTTCAGTGAAATAAAAAATGCTTTGAAAATATTTAAGAACCCAACATGACCTAGAGGATGAACCATGAATTTCAGATCCACTTTGTGATCACCAAGTGTCACGCGCCGTTCGTTGCTTTGTACTGCTAGTTTATAGATAACTCAAGTGCCACTGGGGGAAATCCATGATGCTTTCTAATGAGGCAATGGCAGAATTAAAGCTATGAATAAGTAAGATGAAAGATAGTAGAGGTATGGAAAGGGCAAGATAGAGACTGATAATGAGCTAGTCACACGTCCAGGGCCCCAGCGGACGGTGTTGTTCAGACCTACATGCTTGTCTCAAATAGCTGCAGCTAAGGATATTTTGAGTGGGCCTGAAAAGCCTGTTTTCCTATCAGCGTTAACTTGTGACTGGAGAGCACCAGAGAGAGAAATTTAGACAGCACGAGTGAGCGATCTGGAAGACTAATGCATATATGACTCAATGTCTTTGCTTCTTTATGAATGGGAAAACACATTCACTTGGCTTTATCATTTATAAGCCTGTCAGATGTTTGAGAATTGAGAAACACATTCCTCAAATGAGCCTTTAAAGATAAGCTGTGTGTGAATCATTATAGATTATTTTTTAAGAAAAGCATTGCTTATTTACCCATCATTGAAAAGTGCATTGCTGTAGAAGCAAAGTTCATTGATTAAAGACGAACTATAGATCATCCAAGTTCTACTATGTGTCTTATGACTCCCTAAGAAGGAGACCTTTGAAGATGTTTTGAATATATTTCTAAAACCCATACAAGATATAGACTAGATTTCAATTTCCTGAGGCTGTGTATGAAAGCCAGTGTCAGTGCTCTTTTAGGCGCTGTGTTTACCAAGTAAATGAAATCAGCTGCTTTGAGATAAAGATCAAGTCATAGATAATGACAACATCTAAAATAACAATACATTAACACCCAAAGATGGTGGCTCGAGTGAGAAAGGCAACTTAAAGGAAGAGTGCAAATGCTGGAAAGTAAATGAAGTCCCCCTTCTTTGCTTCTAGGCACAAGCTAGACTATTAGCAAGAGAGACGGCAATTGAGAGATCTCAAAAGCCTCAGAATTCTCTCAAAAGGTGCACTATAACCAGCAAACAAAAATCCCAAGCAATGTTTACCTTTTTATTTTATGATACTTACTAGTGAAGGCAAATTCTGATCTGGCCAAAATGATTCTGGAATTGGCCAATGCCCAACAGGAACACCAGTTTTAGAGTTAGGCCGCACATAAATGAGTTTATGACAACTATGCCATGGTTGAGCAGCACACAAATTGCTTGGTCGAGATGAATCCATAAGTCCATCTGAAAGTTAAGCAAAAGACAAACTGGGGCGAGAATGTCTTTTTACAGCTGCTGAGTTATTTGTACAAATTTTCCAGCTAAAGGCAGATAGAAAAAAAATATGATTCATGAAAAATGGAAGGAAAAAAGTGATGCTACTAGGATTCCTAAATGTTCTTTCTGGTTACTCTTTTCTTTTTTCTGTCTTTTTTTTTTTTTCTTTCTTTTTTTTTTGCAGTACCAGGGATTGAACTCAGGACCTGTGCTTGCCAAGCAGGTGCTTATTCTACTGAGCTATCTCCCTGGGCCCCAGTTACTCTTTTCTTGTAATCAGTCCTCTCTAATTCAACACACATCTCACCATCCTTAACCTACTATAAGAATATGCACTTATGGGAAAAACTATTATAAAAATAACTGAATTGTATGAGACTTAGATGCATAAACACGCTAAAACATTACAGCTATTTAAGAATGTTATTACCCAAATTGAGTGAATAAAATAATTTTACATTTTTACTTAATTCAATTTTGCTTTCAGTGATTACTCTAGACCAAGAGATTTACTGAGGATCACTAGGCTTTTGCAGGGACATGCAATGGTTTTGGAGAAGTCCTATGAAGTTAAGCTCACAATTACTGGGAATGTGCATTTTTCTTAGAAAAGAACTTTTTCACATTCATCAAAATGTGAAAGGTTAAGAACTCTGGAAAAGGAGAACTGGTGCTAGAAAGAAAATCTAAGATATTTTCTCATGTATGACACCAAATCTCAGGAATTTCCATACAAAAGTTCCTTCTCACATAGCATACCTTCTCTGACACTTTACAGTCTTTCAGGGAAAATTTTCTTGGGGGGGAAGCTAAGAAGCTCCTGAAATTGTTATGCACAAAACTATGTGTATGTAGTCTATATCTTTTGTTTCCTAGGGCAAGAGGTTTATATTTTTCTATTAGCTTCTCAAAGGAATTCAGGAACCAAAGAGAAAAAGTCAGGAACCACAGGATTCACTGTTTCAGACAGAAATGTGTGGCTTTCTGTCATGCGTGTATGGCCTATGGCAATTAAATCCATGGCTTAGAGGAGAAAAGCATTATGGTGGTAAGTATGCATGTGTATTTCTGTTTTATGAACTGACAGAAACGAGAACCAATGACCTAGAACAACAGAGCTCCAAGCAAATCTTGCAGTACATTGCCATAGTGTGGTTTACCTCCCTGACTCCTGAAATCCACATACAAGTAATCATAAATATCCATTCACAAAGCATCTGGAAATTCACCATATTTTAACTTCCCTTATGCAAAAGCAGCTCTGCTTTTATCCATTTAGAGTCAGACTTTATAAAATCTCATTTTAAAAGGTTTTATGGTTAAAAAGTAACAGGAAAATACTAGAGTAGAACCTTACAGAACATTCTCTAACTTCCTGGATAAATCATTCACAATCTCTTGCTGCAGGATAATAACTAACACAACTTTTATTAAGATAATTTGGCAAAAAAAGATAAGTCGGCATATCTAGTGCTCAAAGCCTCAAACAAGATAATTATGTGTCACACTGCAGGAAATACCCAGACATTTTGCAAGTAGAGAGGGGATGAGTCTGTGTCACCCCAAGACTGGGGCAGGGAATATAAAAGGATTTGGGGAAAGGAAGACTTTTCTTAGGAATATTCAACATAAAATTGAAGTTGTCAGAATTTAGCAAACTTACAAATCTACATAGGCAAAGAAAAGACAGTAGTTTGTTTGGACAGATGTTTACAACCACTCAAATATATTTGTATAATGAAGACTACTGCTATTGTAATTCATTTAACAGATTCTGAATGTCAGATCTTTCTCCTATATAAGACTTTACGGTTAAAAAATGTTATCCACCATACCTTCTCCAACAGGAAGTGGATCTGGTCCCGTTTTTTCAAAATTAATAACTACACCACTCTGAACTTTTTGAACTAGAGATTCTAAACACTGATTTAACATTCGTTGTGTTCTAACACAGTAGGAGCGACCTATGCCAGAGGGGAAAACAAAGAGCACACATTTGATTGAAATATTGTCTCATAACACAAGCATCTGAAATTCTAGAACATAACTTGGAATAATCATAATTACATTGGCAGCAAGGATGGTATCAATAATGCGATTAAGCAGCAGAGCTAAAAGATTTTGAAGGAAAACCAGTAAAGCTTAGATATGGCATTTTAGTGAAAACTACTCTGCTGCCATAAATTCTTCCTTTAGAAATAGGAGACTTCTGCCAGTACCTCCTGTGACTTCACACATTTGTGTGATGGCTGATTCATCAGTTGGTACACTCCCTAGTTGCTCCGGTTCTGTGCAAGCCACTCCAGGCAGACGCAACACTAGGGCAAATAACCTTTGATCCCAACGAAAAGGTTCTTTGGTTAATTCACTTCCAGGCAGAGGAGAATTCAAAGGAAGATGAAGCTGATAAGGCAAAATTGGAAAAGGTCCATTATAACAGCCCATAGGAAAATGGAGAAAGTTAAAAGGCTCATTTTTCTTTCATGGAACTCAATAAAATTAAGCCATCTTTCAAGGATCACGAAGATAGCATGTTTGTCCACACTTTATTCTTAACTGGAAATACATGCTTCCCACAGAAATAGATGCATGTTCTCTGACATTTAAACAACATTAAAAAACTAAAATCTCACCTCTTCTTGAACACTAGCAGTACTTGTTAACTTGTTTCCATCTGTGATGGTAATTAAAATAGACGGTTCTAAAAAAAATGGATTTCTCCCCTAAAATACATGTAAAAAGAATTAGAGCTGGGCGAAGTAATAAAATTATATTTAAACTTTTACATTTGCCTTGTTAATGATCTCCCCAATAAATGTTAAAATCTTCCTGGATAGATAAAGAGAAAAAGATTAGGGACTGAAACGAGTAGGAACCAAAATAATCTTGAATGGGGTAACATTTCTATAAACTGAGAAATTCTTATCATTCAAGAACTCTCCAAGCCATAACATTCAAAATACTTTTATCTGTCAGCTTTCCACATAATCACAAAATGACATCAAAGGGATCCATCTACCCTGTGACTCTAGAGATGATGAGCAGAGGTTTTAGAGTAGATAAGGACAGCAATAGCAGCAGCAAATGCTTTTCTCATCCCTTTTATTCTATGGCCTTTACATAAGGGTGGGAGGAGTGAGTGGGATTGACCCAAAGATGCTTTCTAACTGTATTCTTCCAGTATTTCTCAGCAATTTATTCATCCCATTCTCAAATATCTGATGATCTGGTGGTAGGCAATTTTAACTATTTTAAAAATCAAGCTACATACAAGAATCAAGGAGATTTTTTTAAAAATTTATGCATTTAAAATTCCTATGAACCTCTTTGGAGGATATCAACAGTAGCACAAATCTTGGTAACCATGCCCAATTTTGAATTCTTACCCCAAGTCACCAAAGGAAATTAGCTGTACTCACTCAAATTTTTTTTACCTGTCCATAATTGTCTATTCCAGATATTAATCTATTGAGATTTAACAAATCAAATGAGGATCTTAGAGCCTGACCAAGAGTAGTCAGTCCAGAAGCCTGAAGATTTTTTAGTTCGCTCATGAATGTTGCGTGATTTTCCTTCCAACCAGCCTGAAAACCAAACATTTACAAAGAAATTCTTGATTATGCAACAAACAATATATAAAATGCAAACAAGCACTAAACCGAAATTATTAACCTCTGCTTGACAAATTAATGATTCCTTAATAAATTCTATTCTGTATCTTGACTGCTCTCAGAGGTAAAGTAAGCCATCAGTTTCAGAAAGATCAGCTAGCTTTAATGATCAAGCGTAAAGAAACGAAGCAGACAACACATGCACTGGTTGTGGCAGGAGGGCTTTGGCTTAAGGGTTCTTTTGTTCAGGCTCAACCCAATGTACCGAAACACCTCAGTTACCTTAGCTTGACACCCAAGATGAGCTTGGACAAGCAGAGCGCAAGGAAGAGTTCCTTTTTAAATTCACTGTCCTCAGCAGAGACCAACTTGGCTATCCGAATGTATGATCTCTATGAATTTTTCTAAGCAAGATTCTTTCTCTCAAATAATATTTTCACTTTTAAATGTAAAGAAAGGGAAACTACAGGCATAGAGCCATTGTTATTTGGAGATAATGCTTCTGGCACTATCAAACAATCAGAAAGCCCAAACTAGAATGAGAGGAGAAAGAAAAGAAACAAAATGCTTCAGCAAAGAGAGAGTACCCTCTAGGTGCCCCCAGCAGCTGTGAATAGCAGCAAAGGGTCAAAGACTCAAAGTTAACAGCCAACATGCTGTGCTCAATAGGGTTGTAGAACAGAAGGAAGGAGAGAATCCTGCTGACTGTTCAGCAACAGCTACAAAAGCAAAGCAATGCAAAATGCCAAGAAGAGGATCCAAAAGAATATGGCAGCTATGAGAATGTGACAGAGGAGCAGGCCAGCAAGGATGAAGGCAGATAGCCCAGCGAGGCAATATGGCGGGCAAAAGAGCCATGTGAGTCTCTGGAAACCTCAAGACAGCCAGGTACTACACCAAATGCTGAAGTGATGCCCGGCAGGCCAGCGCAGCTGGAGGAGGAAAGCAGGAACGAATCATACAGAGCCAGACTAAAAGGTTTAAATTTTGTGTTTCGCCAAAGGCTACAGCATTCTTTTCTGGTTTCTCGGCCTCCCCAAGCACCCAGCAATATGGAGCCACATGGAAGCTGAAAGAACAAGATGAGGCATCTGAAGACCTGAAGATCACGCGACCCACTGCTGTGAGGAATGGAGGGGACCATGGAAAGGAAGAAAACAGAGAGCTCATAAAAGGGTAGGATTTATTGAAGAACCACAAGTTAAATTTGATTACCACTGCTCTGGGCACATGACAGGAGGCAAGGCTGATAAGACAATCTGGGCTTTGACTATAAAGTGCTTTGAACATCATGCTCACTAGTTTGGATTATTATCTGTCAGCTCTGGGATGAACTGGGTACTTTGAATTAGGGGAGTGGCACGATCAGAGCTGCATTTTAGCAAGATCACGCTGCTGGGAGGCGAGGCTAAATTGAGGGGTGGAGGAGAGCACAAGCTTGAGGCAGGGAAACTGGTTTGGAGACTGTTGCAATAGCTCTTGAGAACAGCGATGAAAGCCTGGGCTAGAGCAGCAAGGACAGACAGGAGGTTGCAGATTAAAGAAGTATTTCAAGAGGTGGAGTCCTAAGGATTTAGCTAATTAAAGGGACTGGAGAGGGAGAAAGGGTCATGTACTAGTTGGGGTATCTGGCCTGGGCAAACTTATAAATGGTTGGATCTTAGCCCAGAGGCCACTTTATAAAGTTGGCTTTTTGGAAGTTACTTCATTTAATGATTTGATTTCCACACAGCAAACTTACATTTATTTATATTATATTAAGTATTGAATTCCCAAAAGGCCCTTGGTGAAGTGTGAGCAAAAGATTTTGGATGCCACTTTATATATAACTCATCAATATTTCAAGTAATGTCCTGATTGTTAATAGCCTTGTTCATCAATTTGTGAGAATAATTACTATAGTTTTGTATTTTTCCTTTACAATACACAATGAAAACCATTTTACAAATAGTTTCAACAGCTGAATCTCTGACATTGTTTTTTGGTCAGTTTCAATCCTTAGCAACAAATTGGACAATGTGAGAAATATGCACTGTTGTTCCTACCTCAGTACTATAAAATATGTAAGCTACATTTACTACCAAAAAACCATGCATTTTGTAGTAGCATTCCAGCTCCTATTTCAAGATAAAAATTAAACACACCTCTCCATTTTCCAAATGCTATAGGAAAAAAAAATCTCACAGATGCATTAACATATTTAGAGAATTTTATTATTGTGAAAAAAATTTCTTCCACAAAGACCACTATAAAGAGATAGCAGGAAAAAGGACACATAGTCTCCATTCATTGCTTGAAATTAATTTCTATCAGAAATGAGTTCAAAGACAGCTAATTTGCTCTTTTCTTCAAAGTACTATGGATTCAAATCCAGGGCCTCGCACGTGCTAACTATTCACTACCACTGAGCTACATCTCCAACCTCTAATTGGCTATCTCAATAAGCCTTCTTTCAAAATATTTTACTTTAAAGATATCCTACTCATGTCAGTAAAACCTTTATTTCTGATAACAATGTCCACACCTCCTTGGAGAATTAGAGTGTACAAAGCAATCTGACACTTCACAATGGCATAAGATAACCCTATAAAATAGACACAACAATACCAACCCTATTTTGACCAACCTTCTTCCCTCACTCCCTCCCTTCTTGCAGCATAGAGGATTGGCCCAGGGCCTTTGAGCTACACCTCAGCCATTTTTAATTTTTCTTTTAATTTTGAGAAACGCTCTTGCTAAGTCACTAAGTTGCCCAAACTTTGCTGAAATTTGGATTCTTTTTGCCTCAGCCTCCCAGGGTGCTGGGATGATAGGGATGGGTCACCAGGCCCAGCTCCTTTTTCACTTTAACAAACAAGGAAGAAGTGAAAGGTATATGTTGTATGTGAAGGTAAGTCACACTATAGGACTACGCTATATGAAATAGTAACTCTTAAGCACATGTGGCTACTGAGCACTTGAAACGTGGCTAGTCTGAATCAAGATGTGATGTAAATGTAGAATATACATGGGAGTTAGTTTTCTTTCTTTCTTTCTTTCACGTTGCTCAGGATGGAACCCAGGACCTTGTAATGTACAAAAGTACTCTACAACTGTGCTACCTCCCAGCTCCACCCATAAGATCCTGAGGATGTAGACCACCTCAAAAAAAGAATGTGAAACATCTCATTCACTTTTGTACTGACCACATGTTGAAATGATATTTTGGATGTTTTCAGCTAAAAATATATTGGTAAAAATAGTTTCACCTGTTACTTTTCAATGTGGTAACTAGAATATTTTAAGGTATGTGTATGGCTGAGACTGATAATATATTTCTATTAGACACTGATGTTCTTGAGGGACCCGAAGACCAGGCAGGAGAACCTGGCTTTGAGGCTGTGGCCAGTGAAGTCATGAAAGATTCCAAGTTATGAAGACACAGGATAAACTCAGCACCTCAGGAAAATCAGTCTGAAGGCAACATGGATAGTTTGGAGGAAAGGCAAACTACAGTCAGACAGAGAAGCTATAGGAGGTTTGAACAGTAATCCAGGCCTATGAGAACTAGGACCTAAACGAGGATACAAATGGAGAAGGAGTTCACTGAGAAACGTTTGAAAGAAATAAGATAGTAATAGAACACTGCCTGAAGGGGTGACAGAATAAAAGGTGATCAGATAGCTCCCACTCTGGGAGACCTAAGGAAGGGAGGTTTAGGACAAACTAGTGATTTGGGATAAACCTTAGAACAAAAAAAAATTCCTAAGCTAAGAGTTGTCTTCACAGTCAAGATTTAAATGTCTCTCAGAGGTAAAAATGACAGATAATAGTTACTGGTGCTTACAAGTGCTGAGAACTCACTTATGTGAAACACAGCATCTCTCACACCCTTCTCTCCTGAGCCTCATAATCACCCTCCAGGTAAGTGCTATTATTGTGTCTACTATATAAATTAAGACAACGAGGCTCAGCAAGGCTAAGCAATTAGCTTAAGTCAGACAACTACAAACTGGTACAGTCAGGATTTGAACTCAAGTTGCTTAACTTCAGAACTTCCCCCCAGCACATAAGCTTTTAGATCCCACAATTCTTCCATTTATTCACCTCGTGGACATGTCTCATTAGATTAGCTTAAAAGTTCTTAAATTTAATGGAATTTCCAACTTTCATTTAATGTGGGCCTACTTTTCCTTATGTGTAAATACAGAACAACTGGGTACAGGAAACAGTGACTTGGGAATGAAAAGACCCTGGTCTACTCCTGGCAGTAACTAGCTTGGCAAATGGTCCAGAGCAAGTCACTTCAGCCCTCTGGGCTCTATTGCCTCATCTTAGGAAGGAAAAGGCTGACAAGTGAACTCTATGGTCCCTTCCAACTTTCATCATCCTATAATTCTATACCTCATAACAATCCTTTATATCTATCAGACTTATGTACCCTATAATTCTGTACCTTATAACAATCCTTTGAATAAATCTGACTTGCATGCAGAAAATAGCACTTGTCTTGGGAAGTATGTTCATTCAGGTCTGGTTTAACTCTGCAGAGTCAACTAAAAATGTCTTTTCATGTCAACAGAGAAATGTGGCTGTTTCAGACTATTGATGCCCTGGGATCTGGTCTCAGTTTTACCTGACTAGCCACTGGCCATTTATTCCCACTCAGATTTCCCCTCAATAGAGAGAGCTTACAGTCCTCTCCTCAGAAGGGCAAAAGCCAAAGAAATATTTCCTGCCACCATCTCAATTCTGTCTCCTAACCTGAAGGGGAGGTTTCGGAGCAGGAAATTGGAATACCTTCTCTAGGCCGAAGCCCTTTTAAATTGTCTGGTATGTTCTCCTCTGTGTGTTGCTCAAGAGTCAGGCTCTGCCTCTACAATAAATAGACCCACAGGGGAAGTCTGTCACGATGTCAGCCATCTGGACACTTTTCCTGAACACACCTCTAGACTGAAACCTCTAGGCTGAATCCTCACGTCTAGCTTTTATCTGGAATAAAGCTGTTACTTAGAGCTCTGGTAATTCCAGGGTCACATTTCTTTATTGGTTTTATGGAGGAGGGAATAGAAGGGGATGTTGCTCCCCCAAACTTCAGCATGCCAGCACTTGTCCTTCCTGAACTTTGTGTCATTTTGTCAGGCCATTTCTCTGCTTCATTGACTTTTTAC
>NDGM011222307.1:752-12873 GCA_002564305.1 Octomys mimax
GAGAGAGAGAGAGAGAGAGAGACAGACAGACAGACAGACAGACAGACAGACAGAGACAGAGACGAGAAGAAAGTCTGGGAACGGTGGCACACGCCTATAACCCCAGCACTCAAGAGGCTGAAGCAAGAAGGTCACTGCGAGCCCAAGACCAGCCTGGGCTAAAGTGAGCTTAAAGCCAGCCTGAACTGTATAGTGAGACCCTGTCCCAAAAAAACCCAAAAGAATAAAATGTTTATGAAAGTTCATATTTTCAGTTTTTGTTTATTTTAGACAAAGTCATCCATTCAACATCTTTTTAGCAGTACCTTAAAATCTGAGAAGTCATATATAAAGCCACGAGCTGGGCATTACCAGAATGACATTGGAAGGAGGGAGGAAAGGAGACAGAACGTCAGTTTTGAAATGTTCAGATTCTCTAGCATTTACAACTTGCCAATCATAGGCCAGGTACTACTTGATTCAATCAACAATTAAGTAGGTACTTACATTTCAAATGAGAGGCCTTAAGATACTACCAGGTAATTTTCCAAAGATAGTACTGTTTTCCAGTTCACAAGACTTTCCTACACCACCAAAATAGCTCAGTGGACTAAACACCTGCTTAGGCAAGCACAGGGAAGGACCGGGGTTTGATCTCTAGCACCACATGCCATGCAGGCCCCTCCCCCCGGCTCACTGACCTGGCCACCAAGTCTGGGTGTGGTGGCGCACACCAGTAATCTCAGCACTGGGGAGGCTGAAAACAGGAGCATCACTTCGAGTCTGAGCTGCACAATAAGACACTGTACCAAATACATTAAAAAAAAAAAAAAAAAAAAAGGTCTGCTCCTGGACTGATGAACTGATAGAGAAAATATGGCACTTATACACTATGAGATATTATGCAGCTATTAAAAAGGAATTAAATCCTGTCATCTTCACCAACATGGACAGAACTATAGGCCCTTATATTAAGTGAAATGAGACAGCTTTAAAAAGACAAATATAACATTTTCTTATATATGTGGAAGCTAAGAATGTTAATCTCATACAACTTTACAATAATGAATATAAGAGCCTAAGAAGGGGACAGGGGACGGAGGGAGAAAGGATGGTTAACTGATATATGGGTATTGTTCAGAGGAATAACTTTACATGTCTTATACAGTGAAGTAACTATGGTAAATGACCATTATATATTTTTAAATAGCTACAGAAAAATCTTGACTATTTGCAACACAAAGAAATGATAAACATTTGAGGTGACAGATATGTCAATTACCCCATTTGATCTTTAAATGTCACAGCACACCCTATAAACGTATATAACTATTATGTCAATAACAAACAGCTATATATTTAAAAACTGGAAAGCACAACCTAACCTTTCTGTAAATGTTACTTTACAAGAAGCAAAATTTGCTTTACTTAGAGCTTAAGAAAATACACAATAAGGAAAAAATGCAATATTTAACTCACCAAAACACAATGTACCTCCTGTGTTCCATGCACTATGTTTACAAGTAGATTCTTACATCCAGCACATATTTTACAGTAGCATCTTAACACCGAATGCAAATGTTGCTACATAAAATGCTGGCAACAGGGATGGTCACCTCAAATGGAAGGTGTTGCCTTGCAAGAGGTGAGGTGTGTCTCAAAGACTGACATAGTCAACATGCAACAATGAGAGGAAAGGCAAGAGTGTGTTGCTGCTTCAGTAAGCCTTATCATGACCTAGGGACTAGGGAAGAAAGTAATCTAAATCTCAAGTGAGGAGCAGTCAAGACTTGAATAGCAGCTATCAGGCAGAAGATGCTAAAATTAATTAAATATACACATACACTTCAAATATTTTTCTCAAAATATATTTTAATTCTTTCTGTTGTTTTTTAGTACAGGGTGTCTACAGAGTCTACAGGGTCTCACTATCTAGAGCCATCTCATAGTGAGTCTCCTGTTCTCTGCCTCTCAAATGCTGGGATTACAGGCGCGTGCCACCACGCCCAGTCTTAATCACTGCCTCAGTGCACCCCGGGGGCGGGGCCAGCATGGCACACCAGGGATGGAACCCCAGCCATTGCGCTCTGCCTAAGCAGGCACTTTAGTCCACGGAGCTAACTGGCCAGCCCTCATATTTTAATTCTTAATGTTTATAAATGCATGCTAGCCAACCAATCCTTTGTTGAGTGAATATGAAAGGTCTTCTGTACATAAACCACACTCTTCATGCATTAGCTACACTATTTGTGCGCAAGAAGCCAGAGTCTAATAGTTGTTAGAATGCAAGAGTTCTAGTCTTAAGATTTTCTCCACTGATGTGTTAGATTTAATTTAGTTTTCATAGAAACAATTACTTTTTGCTAATGTCGTTAGTTTCTACAACTAACATAATTACAAGTGTAGCTGAGCTGTGAGCTTCAGGCACTTGTGTGCTCAGAGCAGAAGTGCGCAGCACTGCCATGAGGAGCAGGATTCACAGCTCTCAGTGTGCACTGCTACTTGTACTTCTGGCTACAGGCCATGCAGGGCCCCATGAAGGCTGCGGCTGCGGAGAAAGGGGCTGCAGAGTTCCATCAACAAATTCCAACACACGGGTCCCATTAGCAAAGACGGGGGCTCAGTCCATTTACCTGTGCATGTGTCCTAGGGTAACTTTAAAATAATAATACTTTAAAAAGTACGCATGTCTTTCCTTAACAAAAAAAGTGGTTGTTATAACATTTCCTTTTCCGATATGATGGCATTTCTATCTCATCGCTTCAGCCTCCTACAGTGTAGTAAGTAATATTTGGGTATAACTTATTTTATAGATGTAATCACCTTAGAAATTCTACAGTCTCCAGTGTGTATCACTATGAGAATAGAAGCACCACCCTAATATCAAAGATGCTGTCTTTTAGGGAAACTAAGTGCACTCTATCCTGCTTCTCTCAGTATAGGTGTTACTCAGTGTCTCTTTTCTTAATGCTCGCTGCTGTGGCTGGAAGCGTAAATATTTCATACTTTTCCTTTTATTCTTCCACATATAGAATAACAATTGTATGGTGGCAGACACTCAAATGTGATGATTTAACAACTATTTGCCAAAAATAGTTATTAAGTATATTAATGCCTTGACAATTATGAAACCCAAGGAAATCAAAGGAGACAAGCAGACCCTGTATAATGTGCACAGGTGACGTTTTACCAGTTGCAATAATTGTGAGAGCAAATATAAACATTACAGGAGCCATGACCGCATTTCATAATTACAAAGACGGCAGAAAGAAGGCGGCTGCACGACTTTGTTCTCATGCCTCTGCAAGGGGCCTGTAGGAGGCAGGGAAGGAGAAAATTTCTTTCACTTCAACATCATGTTACTGAAATTTATTTGAAAACTATTTGCTTTTTTAAATACAGAAGCCAATGTTTTGTGATTTTAGATTCACATTCCTCTACTGTCTCAATAAAAGATTAATTTGTGGTCCTGGCCTCTCCTGGGTTGTTTTGTGGCTTAATATTCTTCATGGCAGAATCAGCTTTGTTTATTCACTTCAAGTCTCTCCAAGGAAGTTTTGGAGAACACCAGCACATTCCTGTGCCAGCTCCTACTGGTGCTCTCCACACGAAGGCACAGGCTGCACAGGCTGGTGAAATGCTGTCCAGGCACGCACACACACCCTGCTCTCTGGCCTCCACTTTACCCTGGGATCTCACTGCATGACGTTATCTGCACAAGGATGGCTTACGCCTATACTGAGAAGGACTTGTTCTCACATGGTGAGCTCTCTCACTTCTCAATGGATTATCTATCTACTCTACCTCCACAGAGAGAACCACCCAGACATCACTTCTACACATTGCTCAGATGTACAGCTGACTCTTCAACTATAAAGACAGAAATTAGTTGAGAAGTGGTTCAATCATATGATAGAGACAGACAGACAGACAGACAGACAGAGCTTTTCTAGCCCCCAGGCTGGTCTTGAACTTGCAGTGATCTCCTCTCTCAACCTCCCAAGTGTTGGAATTACAGGTGTGAGCCACTGTGCCCAAGGGATCCAGGGCTGACACGGCATGGGGAACCAGGGCCAGAGCTTGGGACCTTGCGCTTGCCAGGAGGTGCTTATGCCTCTGTGCTGTCTCCCAGCCCTTCTGAACATTTGTTGAGTGGCAGTTATATCCTCAGTACATCACAAAGAGCAGAGATACCAGAAAACTAGGAATCAGTGCCTATCCTCAGCGAATTCAACTGATCAGAAGAGAAACACTTCACCATGAGAAAAGAACAACTATACACAAAACAAACAAAGTGGTAAGGGAAGAAGCACAAAGGTGGGAAAGATAGCTGGCAGGGTCGACGATTTAGACAAGCTTTAAAGAAAGGAAAAAGTTGAAGAAGTCATAAAAGAAAGTGTTTCCCTGGCGAACTGTAGATTGCTTGCTAATATTTGGGGATGACTAAAGTGTAAGGGAGAGAAGGAAAAATGAGAGTGCAAAGAGTTATATAATCAAAGACCTGAAAGCAAGGTTTGGGCCAGCCAAATAGCTCAGCAGATTAAAGCGCTGGCAAGCAGGCACAGGGGCTATGGCTTGATCCCTGGGTGTGCTGTGCGGGCTCCGCCCCCGAGGCGTGCTGAGATGGCAATTGAGACTGGGCGTGGTGGTGCGCTCCAGTAATCCCAGCTCTTGGGAGGCTGTAACCAGGCGATCACTATGAGTCTGACCTAGTAGTGAGACCTTGAACACCCTGCAGATCCTTTCCTTAAAAAGAAAAAAGAAGCAAGGCTTAAAATAAATTTTGGAACATTTGAAGCGGCTGAAGGGTGTCAGGGAACGAAATCCATTCCTCAGAACACTGCAAATAAAGAGGAAGAGGCAAGTACAACGCTGTAATTCCCTACACAAGCTGTACTATGGGTACACAAAGACTAGAAGACAGTTTCTCTAAATAGACAAACTCTGGCTAGCATATGAAGGAAGAATGATAGAACAAATAATACCAACTCACAAGTCTTAATGAATTAACACACATAGGGACAGAGGACCAACTGTTACCAATATCACATGCACACAAAAAGAGACAACCGTACAGGTCTCCTGATGAAAGAGAAAAACCTTAAGTCTCTTCTAGAAAAAAAATCTGAATTTGATCATGCTTCTAACTACTCACTTGTAGGAATATACCACAAAGATACTGTCAACAAACTCTAAATTATCCTAGAAATTCTAGGATAAATTGCATTTTTACATGAAAAGAGAGGAGCAAGCCAGGACGTATAGACTAAAAGAAACCTGAAAAACTCTTTTTTACAAAGTGCAAGATGCGGACCTTATTTGGACCCCAATGTAAACATACAAATTATGAAAACCAAAAGGATTTATGACTTTTTGATTCTACCAGGAATTTGTCTAACATCTAAATATGAGATGCTGTTAAGGGGGCTGGGGATTTGGCTCAGTGGTAGAATGCTTTACTACCAAGCTCAAAGCCCTCGGTCTGGTCCTTAGCATCAAAAACAAAAAACAAATCTTAGACACTCTTAAACATTGATTAGTTTACATGTGCTAATAGAATTTTAATCCTGTTTTTAAAAATATCTTATCTGGGGCTGGCAAGATAGCTCTGCAGGCTAAGCACCTGCTTAGACAAGTGCAGGGACAGGGTTCAATCCCTCACATCACAAGCCACACCAGCCCCACCCTCGGGCACACTGAGCTGGGGACAGAGTCCAGGCGTTGTAGTACACACCTGTAATCCCAGTATTGGGGATGCTGGAAACAGGAGGACTGCTACAAGTTAGAGCTGTACAGTGAGATCCTGCACACACACACACACACACACACACACACACACACAAACTTATTTGAAGAGATTTACATTGACAAGAAACAGTAATATACATGAAACAATACTAACCAGGTAAACTGAGTAATGATAAATGAAAAGCTCATTATACTATGCTCTACACTTCACATTTTTCTATAAAAAATACAGAAAATAAAAGAGAATACAAAAATATTAAAGAGAATTTGGTATTTAGCCCTCATGCAAGCTGAGATTTTCAAACAATGAAATGCTTTTACCTAGTTAATCTGCAGCATTTTACATATTTCTACTAGTTTTGCTGCTATTTAACAGCCTGGGGAGAAAGACAGGAAGGACCACTCCAGTCCCCCACGTCACTGAGCTGAATGACGAGACACCAAACCAAGAGGCTGTGGTATAGCCAAGCGGTAGGCCTTAGCTCCCACCAGGTGTAAGGTTCTAAAGCCTCTGGGCTCAACCCACAATGCTAAAGAAAAAAGGGAGACAAACCAAATCAACAAGTGAATGCAAACAGGAACAGAAAATGGGATAGATTCTGAGACATCTTTGGAACAAATCTGACAAGGCATCATTACCAACTAAAATGAGATTTGAAGGAAAATAAATAATTTTCACAGCACCAATCACTGCTTAAAATCATGGGTTTCCTGGCTCTGGAAGGTACACCCTGTTCTTGCCCTGCTCACAATCTCAGGCCAAGTGCTCATGACATGTAACAGGTCTTCAAGTAAGGCTGTTGCAAAGCTCCCCCGATGGCAACTGGCGTTTACACCTGGTACACAAACAACTGGATGGAATGCACACTGACTTGATTAGGAAACACAGCAGATGTTTTGGGATCGTGGATGGAGCCAAATCATTTAGGAAGTATGCTCAGCTGTTACTGGTGGACACTTGAAAAATGAAAAAGTATTTTTCTCACATTGAATGAGAAATGCAGAATGACAGACAGGATCACTACAGAATCCCTTAATGTTAGGAGCACGGACGCAAGCTTCTTCTTACACTCTGTCCTCCACAGTGAGCCTCCACTTCCCACAATGCGGTACTCAGAGCCCCACCATCACATCCAAGCTCCAGACAATGGGAAATACGAAGGAGAAACTAGCAATGCAGCTCTCTGCTGAAGAGGCATCTCTACAACTTTCACCTAATAACTTCCATCACCACCAAATGAGATTCGAAGGATACTAACTGTCATGGTACCAATCTCTGCTTAAAATTATCGTACTTCCTGTCATGGGAAGATAAGTCCTCCCCATCCTGTTCCTGTATCATACCATGTCCCACCCATGGTGCCCAATAACACTTAGTAGTAGTCAGATCTAGTCACATGACTATATGTACCTGCGAAGAAGACTGAGAAGAAATGTTTCATTAGGCACATTACTGTCCCCACACAACTGATATTCTGCTAGAGAGGAGACAATGGACACTGCCTCGGCAACTAGCAGTGTGTGCCACAGGCACTCAAGTCTCGAATACACTGGGCCTCTGGCGTTTCAGGTGTGGGCAGGTCAGTTATCCAATCAGTAACTCTTAGAAACAGCTGGGTGTGGAGACTATATGAAAAAGTACACTGGCAACTGGTGACCATCTGGGATGACCATAGAATAGGAAAGACAGGAAATGGTCAATTCAGGGAGGTAGGAAGACAGGCAGAAACTCCTGGAGGATAGTCAGAGAGAGCCGAGAAAGCACCATGGAAGGGAGGGCAAGAACAGGAAAGCTGGGCAAAGGGGCCAGAAGAAAGTCACACCCAACATTCAGAGGAGGGCTTCTGCGTCCACACCTGGAAGGCACTCGTGCTCGCTTCCAGTGGCAGTTTCAAGACTGGCTTCACAGTGTGATGAACAATGAGGAGCTTCAGTGACGCCCACAGCCTGTGTGCTCCACAGCGTGTGTTAACGAGACAGAGGAAGGGGCGCAGGAAAGGAGGCTGTGGTTGCACAGAGGAAAGAGCCAGGGTACGGCTCAGCTGGGAGCCCAGCAGGGGAGGTACAGGCAGCTGGGAATCTCCCTTTGCGAACAGCAGCTTATCCAAGCAAAAGCTCAGTTTACAATGAAGCTCTTCCATGTTTGTTTGCTTCTTTGTTTCTGTATTTTTAGTACAGGGTCTCCAGGGTCTCACTACATAGATCAGCCTTGTAGTGATCCTCCTGTTTTCAGCCTCCCAAGTGCTGGATTACAGGCGCACACCACCGCGCCTAGTCTCAATAGCCATCTCAGTGCGCCCCGGGGGCAGGTCCAGCACACCACACCAGGGATCAAACCCTGGCCACGGCACTCTGCATAAACAGGTGCTTTAATCTGCTGAGCTATTTGGCTGGCCCTCTTTCATGTCTTTAAGATTTCTGACCTGTCGGATATCTAAGTGTGTCCTTTTGGATTTTGCGGAGTGATTGTTCCCATTAAAATACATCAAGCCATGCTTACCTGGTTTCCTGGAGACAATCAGCGATTAACAAGATACAAAGATCATTAAAATTTTCATCAAATAACCTCTGTCATAACCCCTTGGCCTTACACCTGAGCTTCCTTAGACACTATGGGAAACATCCTAGGTGGGATACTGCTGAAGACAGGAAGCAAAGTTTGTGACCCAAGGGATCTGTGCTAAGGTGCAGGGTAGGGTAATACCAGCAATTCCCTGGCTGGAGTGTGGAGGGATCTGCTCTAAGAAAGGCCACCAGGAAGCACTTAAAATGCTGGATGTGAGAAGACCTGGGAGAGCAGGAAGGGATGTGAGAAGGACTGCAGACTCGTAAGAGAGAAAACAGTGGTGTTCGCCAGTTAAGAGCTGCATGGTGAGGGCTCTATTTCCTTGGGAAAATCATTACACTTGGCCTCAAGTTCTCCTCTGTAAAACTCAGCTTTTTTTTTTTTTTATTTTAAAGAGAGGAAGCAAACTTTCAAAACAAGATAATAGGATCACAACAATTAATACCTTGCATATTTTTATTTTTAAATTAAAACAACTTTTAACCAAAAACGACTGCTGAATTATCTTCCCGCTTGAAAAACTCTATGATCTAACTCATGAAATAAACACTGTATAAAAACACTGTGTATGAGGGCTGGGGAGATAGCTCAGTAGAATAAGCGCTTGCCGGGCAAGCGCAAAGGTCTGAGTTCAAATCCCTGGTTCCGCAAAAAAACAAACAAAAAAACCAAAAAACAGCACTGTGTATGGTTTCTACCTGTGGCCTGACTTTGAAGAAGAACGCGTCCTCATCCCTGCAGAAGTTCTGAAGGCAGCAAGAGATCGACCATGCAGCCACTAAGTGCACAGGCCCGAGGTAGCCAGGGAAGGCAGGTGGTACACGCCACACCACTTTCCTCCTCTGAACCTTTACATTCTAGAGCAAAGTGAGACTCCTTGGTTTCATTACACAAAACAAAAAACTATGCATGACTTACTTTAAAGGCAGGAAAGGGACTTGCTGAAAGTTGTGGGTCAGTGAAGGAAGAATTGGGAGGCTTTCCTGCTTAATTCCCATCTAAGGCTATCAGATAATCTAGCACTTTAAAATCACTATAAGTTTGAGGTTCACATTTAATTAAAACAATGTTTGAAAATCACGGGAATGAGGAGTAAACCTGAGAATACAGTGAGTACTTTATGATTAATTAAAATTCTTCAGATCACTTAGAGTGGAATTTGTCAGATTCTATAAACTTTTTAAACTAGAATGTACTTTCTGAAGTATTCTGCTTTGACTCCCAAGAAAATCTAGACTGAGGCCAAATGGGAAGTAACGTGAGAAATACATGCTGGGATTTTGAGATGTATGTTGTAACTAGTGATAACAAAATCAGTAATTCCCTAGAATGTCTTTATCTCTCAATCTTTGTAAGAATACCTACCAATGCCAGAGATTCATAATATGCAATCCATAAAACTGTCAAACAAAATGGCTTTTCTCCACACTATAATCAACATTTTTGCTTGATGTAACACCTGAATGACAGACAACGTGTATAAGCTACAATCTCATGAGACAGGTATCATGACTAAAACACACATCCCACAGTGTATCACTAACAAGCTAAGCTAGTGCTGTCTTTTGACTACCAGCATATGCCTTGGCCCACACTTCTGGACCATTCCTCCCAAGCCCACTCCTCCCAAGCCACCAATGTGGCTGTCTGTCAGGATAAGGAAACCCCACCCTCCCTCTTCAGATCCTCCATGAGTACAACCTTCAAGTAATCAACATAACAGCTACAAGCCCTCAAGGAATGCAATAAGGAACAACCTAGTCAGAAAGCATAATGGGAGCAAGTTCCCTCGGACAGTCTCAGATAGCACAGCTCCTCAATTCTGCAAAATTCAGCTCCTCAGAAAACAATACTGGGGTACATGAAACAGATGTAATCTCTATCTTAGAAAATCACAGCTGAGTCTGCTTGCACACATTTTTCACAGCCAAGTAGTTGTGTGCTGCAGCTGAATCACATTCTATTTATTCATTTATTTTTATTAGTATATGTTTTTTACTCTTTCCTTTTCAAGAGGAGGCATATTCTGGGGAAAGCAAACACAACAAATATATTCTTCTCAAAAAAGGTTTAGTAAGATAAATACATTAAAAAAAACAAAAAACGGTTCAACATTTCTGGCCATTACAGAAATGCAAAATAAAACAACACTGGCATGCCATCTTACTCCAAAAAGAACGGCTATCATCAAGAAACCAAACCCAAACAGATGCCTGCAAGGCCACACGGGCAGGAGGAAGAAGCTTCTGCACTGCTGTTAGGAACAGAAGCTAGTGCAAGCGCCATGGCAATCCGTGTGGAGATGCCCCAGAAGCCAGAAGTAGAAATCATGTGATCCAGCTATTGCCCTTTTAGGTGTCTTCCAGAAGGAGTTAAAGTCAGCCACTATATTATAGCTGTACATGCATATCCGTATTTCTAGCAGCATACCTCATAACAGATACAATTTGAAAGTTGCCTATTTATCTTCCAACAGACGAACGGCTAAAGAAAATTTGGTGCTTATATACAATGGAGCAATCCTCTGCCCCAAAGAAGGTTAGTCACCTGGAGAAAAATGCACGTAGCCTGAAACTGTAACATAAAATAAATCTGATACAGAAGCTTAAATATCATAAGGTTTCTCTTATATGAGAAACCCAAATTATAAATGATTTAAAGGGTAAAAAAAGATCAAAAGAAACAGGAAGGAGATCTTCTACAATTACGTAAGGGACTGAGATGGGGGGTTGGCAGGGCAGTAGGGAGGACCTAAGACACGGCCTGCGTAAGTACCAGCCCAGCACAGTGAACCCATCATGCACCAAAGCCAACATGTGCTAATGAAAGTTTTTAAAAGAACAAAAAGGATTAATAAGACTTATAGTGGTTTTAATTTGATGAGATTTCTGTCGACAAGATTTAAGCAGAGATATGGTACAAAAAGTCTGAGTTAGGTAGACCTGGATTGAAATGATCCCTCTGTCACTTTCCTATCTGCCAGAGCATAAAAGCAATCTTAATGTGTGGATAAAATAACAGGACAGTACAGTAAAAGTATTGTCCAATACTAGCCCAGCATGCCTCGCAGAGTTCAATAAGGCTTCATTTCCAATGAAGCAATCTGATCAGTCAATTTCAGAGAGTCATTTATAAGATCTCTATCCTTTGTCAGTGTGGATAAAATACACCATTCACATTTGCTGTCCAAGTTGTTTCCTCCAACCAAGAATGCCTCCTACCACCCATCTCACGCCTTATTGCCCTAAAAGCCCAGCCAAGTCTAGTTTTGTATTATGTGCAACACCTAATATGTACGGTGCTTGTCGATAGGAAATACCTAATACTGTTACTGAATGTCATTAAAGGAATGAAAAAATGTTAGTTAACCTGTTCAGAGATAGTAACACAAAAACAGAACACCACAGCAACATAAAAGTCTATAATTTATTTATTAATTTTTCGTTTTTATGTATTTGGTACAGGGTCTCACTATGCAGCAGGGACTTGTAGTGATCCTCCTGTTTCAGCCTTCCCAGCACTAGTATTACAGGCATGCACTGCCATGCCGGGAGTCAGGTGCTGGATCAGTATGCCCCAGGGGCAGGGCCAGCATGGCAGGCAGGACCAGGGATCGAACTCTGATCCTTGAGCTTGCCAAAGCAGGCGCTTAATCCACTGAGCTCTCTCACCAGCCCTTACAATTTAATTTCTAAGAAACAGCATTATGATTTTAACTCTCAGATCAGAGTCTCAGTCTTGCTCCATGTTGTTAGCCAAATAATACCTAAGGCGCTCTATAACACCAACAAAACGAAACTTCCTTTTCTGTGTTACAGATTCTGAACA
>NDGM011222312.1:3076-15672 GCA_002564305.1 Octomys mimax
AAAAAAAAAAAAAAAAAAATATATATATATATATATATATATATATATATATATATATATAGTTTGTTGTATATATATTATATATATCTTTATAGAAGGCATATATATATAGTTTGTTGTATATATATTATATATATCTTTATAGAAGGCATATATATATATATATATATATATATATATATATATATAACCATGCTTAGGGAATAAGAGAATTTCCTTCACATGTTTGTTGGCAGGGCATAATGAATAGTAAAAAAAGGTGAGATCAAAGGGTAACATCCAGTTTTGTGCCAGAGCCCCTCACCCTCTGCCCATGCTCTAAAACACTGAGGAAAGACATTCTTATCCTAGCTATTGCACCAAACAATTCTTACACTGAAGCCCATCTTGGAGAAAGCCTTTCTTTGTCTTGGGGAGTCTTTGATACACATTTAAAATACAGGCTTTATTATGTGGACTAGCCTGCCTCTCTCAGGTGCAATTAAGTTCTAAAGTAATGAATGCGACAGAATTAGTGAGAAAATGAGATACTAAATGTTTGCAAAAGAGGCTGAACTAGAAAAACAGTTTGCTGCAGTTGCAGCTGTGGCTTTGCCCATTAACATGGCATAGTTCTTTGTCATTGGCTACTTCTCTCTTTCCTCTTTCCTTACTATCTGGATGGACTCTGCATCGCCTGTTGACAGCATGGCTTTACCGTCATTATAATTCCAGCTCCCATAATGCCTGGGAGCCCTGGTCATGATCTCTCGTGACCCTTATAGTCAAGTGCTCCCATCTCTATATGTTCCATTTTTCCCAAGTATCTTTAAAAGTGGGCATCAGACTTCCACTTCAGGATATTATTTTATCCAAGACTACATCATCAACAGCTCCCAGGCCTATTGATTAATCTCTTTGGAATAGGCATACACATTGCCTCTCTGGCCAAGAAAATCATGCAAGCATAAAATGTGTACAGACAGCATGGGTTATTCTTTCTTCCTGTGGAAAAGTATTGTTTTATCATGAATGTGGTTGTTGGCTAAAGAACATTTACTCACACAAGGTAAAATATGATGGGAAACTATTTTTAAAGAAATGTGGAAATTTTTTCATACCACTACTTCTAGTGGAGTCAGTTCATCTTCCGCCCCATAATTATTTCTTGAGGAACAATCTGTATTACCATATTATCTTTATAGAAGACTATTAGAAGCATCTCACTGCCTATTATGACAGTGATTCCAAAATTTCAAAGTAGATAGTGTGATTCAAGAGTCCTAATATTTTGCTATTTCTATCAAACACACAAGATCAAGTAGAAAATAATCAAGATGACTAAGTTGCGATATTTGCCATCTTTTGAGAATGTAGAAGAATGATTCAGACTAATTCTTTAATTTTTCTCAGATTACAGAAATACTAAACACACATTTACAAGCATAAAGCTAATATTGAATTTGAATGGGAGATGGGAAGCAAGGTGAGGGGGATGGTAAGTGTTCCTGGCCCACAGCCAGGTCACATGATCCTTCCCTGCTGGAGTCCCTAGAGGGCAACAGATGCACAAGAAAGAAGCTTGGACAGAGCGACAGCCAGGTCATCATCGTGAGGTGCCATCCACAGCGCCACTGCCGGAGGTGAGCCTTGAGTTCCAAAGACTCCAAACTGTCTCAGAACATCTTCAAAACTGTACGAAGAGCATTCTACAACACTATAAAAAAAGATCAGCGATTTTTTTTTTTATTTTTAAAAAGTGAGACGTTACAACACGAAAACAAACAATGGAAATGAGCTCTATTTCTTTCATAAATCTACACCGGAGCCCAGAGTTTTCAAAATCTCCCTCAAATCTCCCACTAATGTTTGCAAATAAAGAGGTTCCTGCTCCATGCAGCTTCTTCTGGATTTCTGTTTACCTCCTTTACCAAGCCCAGGTTTCAAAGAACTGTTCTTTCGCTAAACAAAGAAGGCCCTTGGCTGGTGCAGCATAGCTGGACTGCCAGAAGCTGAGAGACTGGAAGGCTACAAGTCTGCAGTGAAGCGACAAAGGGCTCTGTGACCTTTAACACCTCCCTCGGCATCTGACCCGTCCTTTGTCTCTCACTTTTCATTTTGGAGATATCACCTACAGCTCCTTCAAAAACCCAGTATCATTTTAATATGTTTCTACTGAAGTTAAATTCCCAACGTCGGATCCTCTCAGGGAAAGTTAAATTATTTTTTCACATGTTCTTTCATCCTCATGAAGACTCACATGTATACCCATTAAAATATAATCTTTGATTTCTAAGAACTTGTCTCCAGCTGAATAGTCTCAATTCCTGGCTGTTGAAGTAGGAAAAATAATAACCATATTACTGAGCCATTCTGACAGGCTCACTGAAAAATTTTCAGTTTGCATTGTACGTAGCAACAAGTGACCTGTTAAATGATGACAAATCCTTTAGATTATGGCATTAGACCTTTAACCTTTTGACTTTAGGTTGTATCCAGGGAGCAGTCAGAGAGGAAGAATGCAATAAACTGCTTGTAATCTAGTGGTCTCAAAAGAAATTACATCAAAACCAGCTGTTACACCACTAGTCATTAAAGACTAACAACATGTTAACTAAAATACAGCCATTATATTGAAAAAGACTTTTTCTCCCCACCCACTGCCAAACTATTAGAGATTCTTGCCTTACTTAATAGCATCAAAAAAATGTGCCTGCAACAAAACCAGCTAAGCACTTAAATGAGCAAGCAGTCTGTTGCCTTTGATTGAAAATGCTTTTTTATTTTCAGTGCATTTGAGGGATCTCACCAATTTTGAACACTGTGGTTTACACAACTTGGCAGCTAGAATAACTTTTCTTTGGATTAAAAAAAATATATTCTAGTAAGATTGCACCTGTCTTTTTCCCTCCCTCTTTCAATATGAAGGAAGTTGATGTGGGGATTTTAATCATGAAATACAATTGCCCAGGTATCATTTTTCTGCTTCCTTCTGCTTGAAGTGTTGAAAGACTTTGAGGTAGAAGTCTTGCTGCTCTGTGTCTGACAACCAATGACACGTCAGAGCTGTGCTGCAGAAGCTTGAAATGCGGTGCACATCTGCCTGAGGACTGCCATCCAGCCAGACCAGCATTTAAAATACAGCAAACAACACTGGTAGCCTTTAAAGATGAGAGAATCTATGTGGGAAGCACACAGTGGTGGATGAAAACATGGAATGGAAAACACATTGCTAAGTGCCTGTAGCAGCACAACCTGTATTAAACAGAGATAGTACAAGGCCCCCAAAGAAACAGAGGTGCCTTTGCCCACCTGGAAAACCAAGCTTTGGAGAAAGAGGAAAAGGCAGTAATGCAGAGTGCAAATTCAACAAGGGGCATTACTTCAGAGGCCTCTCTCTCTTTCTCTCTCCCTCTGTCCTTCCTTCCCTCTCTTTAGGTATCAAGAATGAAACCTGCTGCTCCTGTTTGTTTACTTGCAGGCTACATAATTGTCAACCAGCAACCAACCTTAGCAGCAGGACTGAACCTGACCCAGATGTAGGGCCGAGTGTAGAGCCTCGCTCATTGTTCTAAGAGCTGTGAGATGAGATGAAGGACAGTGGCCCCACTTCTTATCCTGGCTCATCAACCTGCCCTGTTGCTCATGGCACACACAACTCTAGTGAGGCTTTTGCTTTTTCCATTTGTAAAATGCACTTTTAAGGCCAATGCTCTCAAATTTCACAGATGGGTTCTCTTGAATGAAAATCCAAATAATAAAACCCTTGCAAGTGCTCCACTGAGGATAAAGGGAGATGCACATAGGAAATGATGCCTTGCTGCTTCCCACTGCCATCTACATCTCCAGCCAGGTGAGTGGTGGCCGTGTCCATCCGCATCAAGAGGTTGCTTGCCCACAAGCACTATGCAGACCCCGAAATAGTCACTGGTAAGTATGCTATTACTGATGCCCACATGTTGTATCCCTTTAATATCCATAACAGCAATAAATTTAGCACTACCCAATGGTCTCACCAATGAATGGGCTTTTTGTAAAGCAAGATTAACACCCTCTAGATTTCTCTCCCCTTGTTAATCCACTCCACATTCCACAACAAGCACTAATTGCTGATGAACTCATGTATGCTGCCTCTTTTGCCCTGTTAAGAAAGAGTAGTTCTCTGTACAAAACACACGGGCTGATTGTAAGACAGCGAATGGTTAAATTTTTAAAAATGATTACAGTAAAAATGACATTGCTATTAATTTTGGTCAAAATACTCCCTCTTGATTTAAACACACTCGTTCCATCTTCTTGCTACATTCTGAAGCCATTCTGGAAGTGCTCCTTCATGAGCGTCTTCACAATGGATGATCAAAACCTGCATGCCTGTTGCTGCCGCGTGCCATCCAGCAGAAAGACAGATGCTGTGTCCTCATTCGCTTTCTTTACTATACCAGGCTCCACGAGACTTCTGGCTCTTCTGTAAAGTAAAAATAGTCCTGAAAGGTAGACATTGTGAATCAGTTCAGGACAACAGGGCAGCCGTGATAGCCCACCAAAGACATTTGCAAAAGAGGACTTGTAGAACTGCTTCAGAAAGTGATGAGAATGTGAGATGGGTGTGTTCAAATAAAAAGGTATTATTTTGAGAGGTATTAATGACAAGAAATCTTCTATTGTAATAATATTTTTACAATAGTCACAGAGGCACAAGTCTGTAATTCCAGCCTTGGGAGGCTGAGGCAGATAGACTGTCATAAGTTGAAGGCCAGTCTGGGCTACATAAAGCCATTTTATCTTAAAAAACAAAAATAAAATTAAACACAAATGATACTTTTTTATCACATCTTATATTGAACATATATTTTCCTTCTATGAAAATATTTTACATTGACATGCTTCCATATTTTTAGGAAAAGCATATATTGAGTATGAGTGAATATATTTTACCCTTGGGGAAACTTTCTGCCCATTCACAGGAAATCTTGATTTTTCTCAAAATGAGTTCCTATGACTCACAGAAATAAGACAATGGCAAGGAGATTCACCTGTCATTAACTTGCTTAATTGGGCCAGTCATGGACAAACGACCTAAATTACTCAATCTGATATTACCTGAATTATGAAGTTAAAGCTTAAAGACTATCACTTAGAGTATTTCTACAGATTGAAAAACTAAAATCTATAAATGCATACACCATGAAAAGACCTATTTGTAGAAGCAGGAAGTTGGACTTCAAAGGGAAAAAATTGAAGGACACAGTCACGAAGAAGCTAAAATGAGAGGCCTCCTAACCCTCTGTGTCACAACTCTTCAGGATGTGCAAGAGAAACACTGCCATCTGTCCTCAAGAGAGTCCTACATCTGTATTGAAAACTCCAATTTTTGTTCTTGTTAGACCATAGCAAGTTGATTTATGTTATATACAAATTCCTAAAGGATACAGTGTGATTTTTGTATGCACTAATCAAGACATTTTACTAGTATGACAAAGCTGAAAAAAGTAGAAAGCATGTCTAAGTAGAGAAGAAATTGATAGGAAACTATGTATTTATGATAATTATCACAGGAATGAAAATTTTTTTCAAGATTTGATATTAAATCCATTGCATTATAAACTCACCAAGATGTAGTTAATAATCAGACCAGATGACCACCAACTATGTCATATCGTTTCAGATTTTGTCTTTGACTTAATAAACACAAACATACACACACATACACACATACACACATACACACACACACACACACACACACACACACACATTCATTACCACAGATAGTTAGAAGATTCTTTCACTCACCCCTCTCCCCAAACTAAAGCCGAGCTAGCCTCAATCTCAGAATCCCTCAGACAAGTAGCTAATTCCAGGGATGGCCAAAGAATTTAAAAATTGAACCAAATATTTTGTTTTAATAAATACTGTCAAATAAACATGAAAGTTTGCCACAAGAACAGAAAAATTTATCTTTAGGGGCTCCCACTAATGAAATGTCAGGCCATTTGTTAGGCAAAACAATTAAGAACAATGATGAATTTTAAAATATTCAGAAATAGAAATGTATGAGCCCATACCATTAATTAAAGTGATTCTTCTCAAGGCTATATACTTTCGGAGACCATTTCTTTGTTTGGCTGAATTGATTCTTTCTTAAAGTTGAATGTTAAGGTTGGACTCATAGAAGTGGAAAGCGTGATCAAGTTGGAAAACCAGTAGCATGCAAACATCATAGCAAAGACTGATTGAAAAAAAGTTTGATTGGAATATGGAATAAAATTTTGAGGAGGAGCAGGATATTTGCGTGTGTCTAAAATGATGTCTGTATATACTGCTTATTAATGACAGTGCAGGAACAAACAGGAATAATCCACTGAACAAATCAGAAGAATTGACAACATGATTGACAGCACTATCCTGCGAGAAGGACAAGTGGACGGCAAGTGTCTCCCAGTGCAATGTCCTGCTCCTTGCCAAAGAGCAAATCCTTTTTATGCAGAGTAATAACCAAGAATAGCACATCATGTCTGAAGCTTCATGAGAAAAAAATAACATTCAAACTCAAAATGAGGAATGTTCTATTTTTAAAAGGGTGAGAAATATTGATACCATCTAAAATGAAGAAAGGCTATGAAAATGTTATGGATTCAAGGAGATAAAAGAACCATGACAGGGGGCCGGGGAGATGGCTCAGTGGAATAAGTGCTTCTCTGGCAATCATAAGAGCCTGAGTTCAATCCCCGGTTCCACAAAAAAAAAAAAAAGAACCATGGCAATTAAATGCATTACTTGACCTGTTATGTGATGTTGCTGGGGACGGATCAGGCTGTGAAGAACACTATGGGACAAATTTTCAAAACTGGAAAATGGGCAATAAGCTAAAGAGCTATATTAATGTTAAAGTTAATGAGGTTGATCTTGTACTATGGATATGTGAGAGATTATGCTTTCTAAGAAATATACATTGAAATCATAAAAAATAAAGTTATGTGGTATATAACTTATTCTCACAAAAATGGAATAGCAAATATTACAGATATATCAGTAGGTAGATAGAAGATATAGACAGACAGACAGGACAAATAATAAAACAAATAAGGCAAAAATATTCAAATAGGTTATTCTGGGTAAAACTTTTATGAGTGCTCTTTGAGTGATTTTCATTCTTGTACTTTTTATGTAAGTTTGAAATTATTTCTAAATAATTTATTTGAAGGTTTAATATATTAAAAGTATCTGTTCATGGACAGGTATAAAACTAAGGAAAAATTTCCAACTATATTTCACACTGTTCTAAGACATATAAATGTGTTTTAAGATGTGTTTTATAAAAATACCACATCTTATTTATCCATTCCTCAATTGATGGGTATTTGGGTTTCTTCTAAGATTTAACTATGAAAAATTGCACGTCTATAAACATGGATGCAAATATATTGCTGGAGTTTGTTTTCAGTTCTCCTGGAAAAATACCCAGGAGGGGACTAGCTGGGTTGAATGTAACCTCCAATCCTAGCTTTTTGAGGATTGATTTCTACAAACACTGATTTCCACAGTGGTTGCACCAGTCTTTCTTCCCAACAACTGTGGAGAAGGTTCTTTTTCCCCATAATTCCTCCAGCATTTGTTACTGGCGGAGTTCTGGATGTTAGCCCTTCTTTATGGGGGGATGGAATCTTAGTGTTGTGTCAATTTGCACTCCTCAAATGACCAAGATGTTGAACATTTTTTCATGTATTTACTTATCTTTTATATTTCTTCTTCTGAGAAATTTTTATTCATTTCAGATGTCCATTTCTAGATTGAGACTTTGAATTTAGGGGGCCTGACTTTTTAAAATTATTTATATGTTCTAGATAGAAGACCATTGTCATAGAGAAAGTGAGTTATACTTTTTTTCCCCCAGTTCATGGGTTTTCTTTATATTCTATTGGTGATTTATTATCATCATTATTATTATTCAGCTATAGAAATGATAAATTTGAGGCTTTTATTGGTAAATGGATACAACTTTAGGCTATACTCTGGTGAAATAAATCAAAACTGCACATGCAAACACTGTATGGTCTCCTTAGTGTGAGAATCTTGAAGAAAAAATAAAAACTGAGGGGTACATTAGATACTGGAGAAAGGGAATGAGCCTGTTCAAAGGGAAGGAATTGCTGAGTTGAGGAGAGGAGAGGGAGTGGGGGGAGAGGAGAGATTATCTACTTATGTAAGCAGGATGGTTTGGACAACTATATTGGGGATTTCTGCTTGTCTATGGAAAGGAGGGATTAATCTTTTATTTGTTTTGTCTTCTTTTTTCAGTGTTGTTTTCTTTTTCTCTCTTCTTACCTCCTTATACATTTTTTCTTTTTGTCTTTTTTCTTCCAATTATGCATGTATAGATTGGGTAATATGAACAACTAATTTGAGAACATCACTATGCAATACAACAAATACTGTGAATTTCATATTATTTTGTTTAGTGAAATGCTGTATCATTTGCCCCTGGGAGATTGGGAGGCTCCAGGAAAGCCCTCTAGCTTGGTGTTCTTTCCAAACAGCTCTGGCCACAGTGCTCCTTTTCCCTTGCCTGGTCTCTGTTCTCTATGAATAAAGAACTAGAGCTTATACACAACAGACTTTTGTTGTTGTTGTTTTGTCCAAGGGAATATAATTTGCAAATAATAATCAAAATATATCACCTAACACCTCTAGAATATTTACTGTGTGCCAGGGCTTTAAAGGAATTTTTCATCATCACAACCCTATACAGTAGAAACTACTATCACTTCCATTTAAATGCAGAGAGGGGTCAGGAAGTCATGTGACTTGCCCAAATTCACACGTGGAATCCCAGGAGGTTGGCTTGCAGCCAGACAGCCTGGCATGGAAGCTAAGCATTTGACCTCTACACCATCAAACGACGTTGGAGCCAAGCCTAGAGCTTTTGCCTTTAATCTATACCACTCCCTTGGTGGGTGTTTCTATATAAAATGATGAAATTATTTTCTTAGCTTCTGGAGTCATTTGAAGTTAGCCACAGCCCATTAATAATTGTGGTCTTCCATTTATATATGTTTCATTCAATATGTTACACTGAAGTCAAATTCCTATTTTCTTGTTATATACATAAATGACAATTGCAGTGAGCAGTAAATGAAGCACGTACTTTGCCTTAAATAATTTTAATTTCTGCTTTCTTTGGGTATGTTTTCAAATTTCTGAAATGTTACAGTAGCCTCCTACTTTTAGAGACTTGAAAGCATCATTGTTATTACTGAGCAGCATTTGCACAGCACTTTAGCTCGCGAGTGTTTTACAATTAGTTTTATCAGTTGTGCTTCGCACACTCTCCCCATGTAGAACAACACTTTGCTGAATCCTCTGAATAAGCCATAGATGAAAATGACTTCAAGTAAGTGCAGGAGAACTGCATCTAGATTTGTGTATATGCCACCAGGTGGTACAATTAGCATGAATGACAAGGCCAAAACCCAATAAACACGGCCAATGAAATCACCACCAATTCAAAAACACTGACAGCGCCAGAGCAGAAAGCTGCTGAATCATGTCTTTGTGAAAGAAAAATTGTGCCAAAAAGCATTTTTTCGCTACTGATTAGTTCCTGAAGTTAGTTCACATCAGCCTAATTTTCTTTCCACTTGTAAATTTCAAGTATCTTCACTGTGGGCCAGCCTTCTAATTCTTATTTTAATGGAAATCCTAAGCAGCTCCTTACGTTGATATGCATTGCAATAACATTGCGCGAGAGGAAGAATACAGCTCTGTTACTTTATAATGAAGAATTATGATGTAGACAGCAATGCTTGTCTTAGCGACCACTGATGTAAAAATTGACACCTCTCAGCTGCCATCTCCTCTGCTCAACTTGACTGGTAAATGCTCCAGCTAAGTGACAGTTTGCAAGCATGCAAAGCCACTAGACATGCACAGCTAACTGAGCATCTACAAGAACAAAGTTGAGCATCCCAGTTACTATTTTTTTTTTTACCAGTTTAAGTTTACCATCAAAATGTATGAGGAGCAGAGTCATTAAGTATATGTGAATTTAGACATAAACTGTTTGTAAAGAATATAACGAAGAATACACACTCCTCCTAATATCTAAATTATAAAATATGTCATTATTAATTAAAGCTATAACTGTGTCCAATAATTAGACCAACTTCTGCCTAAACCAAAATCTATTCTTGGGACGCAGTTATTGTGTCTCTTTCCAGCTTGTCCACCTTCTTTTCAAAAACACTGACCCTCTGTGAGTTCCTGCTTCCATGGCTTTCAAAAATATAATGTTCCTTATAAATACAGTGTCTCATTACTTTTCTCTTCTTGCTGAGACAAAACACCCAGTGCCCCAAATTATAGAAGGAAAGGATTACTTAACTTACGGTTTGTGGAGGTTTCAGTCTGTAATCAGCTGGCTCCGAGGCAGGGTGGCATGGTGAGGGGCAACACTTCGAGGTGGAAGACAGCAAAAGCAACAGGAGTCAAAAGGGAAAAGCAAACCCCTTTTCCTCCCTTCTGTCATGTGCAATTTACACACCATAGGGCAAGTGTGGCACTCACACCACCTCCCTGCCTGAGGACATTTCCACTCTGAGGCCTCTGGCCCCCTGCTGAGTTGCTTAACTATACTTCTAAACTCCTGTTGACTCATGAATCCATCATTACAACCTCCTAGGGCATAGGCAGCCCTCCTAGGGCACATTCTCTCTACCCTAGGATATAGAGCTGCTGAGTCCCTTACCTAGGCTTCAGAACCACTCAACTTGACACCAGGTAGCAACCATTATGTATGGGTGCATGCCTAGGACCATTGCAATGTGATGTCTTCAACTCTTTCAGAGGAAATGTAGTAGAGAAATGCCTGAGTCAAATGAAATTTCTATCTTTAGTTTGTTGAGAAATCTCCATACTGATTTCTGGGCAAGCACATAGTAATAAGAATAGAAAGAGAAGAAAAAACTCCAGTGCTCTCCAGTGTCCTGTTCTCCTTTCCTTTCCTCCTTCCTGCAATCTTAATTGCCTTTTCACCTTCTGGCAACTGTCTACGCTTTCTTTTTCTGTCTACTCAGGCCTCCTCTGCTCTTTTGAAGCCTTCTCTTGAAACTTTTCTGGCTTCTAGACAGATTGTTATTCTCTGTTCAATATCTGTTTTATTCTTCTCATTTTTATATTATTGTAGGCATCCAATGTATTTGTAATGATTTTTTTTACTAGTATATGTCATCGAAATGCTATGAGTGCTGTTGAAAGTGGACGGCATCGATGTCCTAGTCTTTCTTTTATCCAAGAGCCTCCTAGCATCATGATGCATGGAAGGATATCAAAAAAATATCCAAAGGTCTGCTGCACTTCGACAAGGGCCACCTGAGAAATTTAATAATGAACCAATAAAGGTACATTTTTAACAGTATGTTAAGATGTTAATGAATAGAATACATTATTTTTATAGCATTTAGAATTTTTTTTTAAATTAACAGTTTGGAAAACATCAAAAAGGAAGAAAATGAATTACTGGTTATCTAGTTATCCAGCAATAACTAGGCATATATGCATCTGTATACATGTATAGACATAGATATTGTATGTAATTCTACAAAATTGGTTTCATTTTTACATAAGCTCTTATGTGATCTGATTTTAAACAAAATTAGACACAGAGATAATATTCAGTATTAAACATATCAATGAAATTTCATTCTAGTGGTGGAGTCATTCATAATATGAATGAAATATAGCTTCACCTATTGATGGGTCTTGAGGTGCATGTGGTTTTTCACTGTTGTAAATATTATGGAGATAGTGATTTTTGTTAAAATATATACTTTGACCTTGGAACCTTTGGTAATGTACAGTGGTATAGCCATTGTGGAAGGCAGTATGGTAGTTTCTCTAAAGTTAAAAATTGAATTAACACATGATCTAACAATCCCAGCTATTGGTACATAATTGTGAGAACTGAAAGCAGAACCAAAGAGCTATCTGGATGCCCATGTTCATCCCAGCGTTGCTCACAATAGGTGGAATATGGAAGAATCCAAGCATACCAGAGCAGATAGACGGGTAAGCAACATGAGGTATGCACACGCAATGGAGCTTTACACAAAATTAAGGAAGAAAATTCTGAATCACATTACGGCATGGATGAATCCTGAAGACGCTCTGCTAAATGAGGTGTGCCGTTCACAAAAAGTATAATACTGTGATTCTCCTCTTCTACTTAGGTTAGTCAAAATCATAGACAGAAAGTAAATGCGGTGTCCAGGAGCTGAGGAAAGGTGTGAATGCAGAGATACTGCTTAACGGCTAGTGGGTCTCAGTTTTCCAAGATGAAAGGAATTGCAGAGAGGGCTGGCGGTGAGCGTGCAAGGCCTCAGGAATGTGTTTCAGTCCATTGAGTTGTATACTTAAAATGGCTAAGGCAACATAATAAATTTTATGTTATATGTATTTTATTCCAATTAAAATTGAAAGGCAAATATTTATTACAATTATTATTGAGACTGAGCACCTTTTTTGGATTCGTTGTTCATTTGTGTTTTCTCTTTTTAATGTATTGCTGTAGATTGTGGTTCCAGGTTCTAATAAGCATTTCTTGAAGGATAATTAGTGCTCCT
>NDGM011222323.1:0-15893 GCA_002564305.1 Octomys mimax
GAACAGTCTATTAAGAAGCTAATTTCTAAACTTTCTACTTGTAAGAACTGAACTTCATACAATGTATGTATTTTATAAATCCTGTAACTCAGGTAATTTAAGTAATAACCCACAATTAGGTATAAGCATACATGAAAAGAAATTTTTCTCTGGTCAGAAAAGGATTTTTTAATGTGAAAAGGTGACTATTTCCAATATCCTTTTTTTCCTGTCTCTTTATACTTTAGAATACATTCTCAATCCAAAAAGAAATATCTGGTCATTTGACTCTGTTTTTTTTTTTCTTGCTTGAAACTGTTCTGTTTTGTTTTTATGGATTCAATCAGCATCGACAAGGCGGGGCCAATGAACTTCTTTCGTGGCACTTTTTCAGTCTTGCTCTTTTTTCTTTATTTTCCCAGTCATTTCTTGTTCTTTTTGTTCTCTTTGCCAGGCTTTCTCCTCAAGGATTTTTTCCATAGCTTTTGTTTTCTTGAAATTAGGATCTGAGGGATTCAGACTGAACAAGTGGGAAGTAGACATAGCCTGAAATCCTGCAACACTGACGTTTACTCAAAGTCAACCTCTAGTAATTCCTCCTTGCTCCTAAGCTGTTTCTTCTTTTTGCTCAGGTTCTGGTACTCCACAATCTTGTAACTGAAGTGTTCCTTGCTGTGCTCCTCCTCATCCATCACAAGCAACACCATTTCAGCCTTTTGCCTTTCTATTTCGGGTTCTTCCCCTGAGGCTGCAGCACCTTTTACAGATTTCACTGATTTTTTCTTTAATCCTATTTTTAAAAAAATTTCTTCAGCAAGGTATGGGTCATTCAAATCAACATCAGGGGGAAGTTAATCTTCACTGGCCTCTTCTGTAAAAGCCTTCTGTTTCTTTTTCAGCTCTTTTTCTCTTTCTTCTACTCTAAAAATTGTTCCCAAGTGGTCAGTTTATCTTTTGCTTCCAATTTTTTTTTTAGCCATCTCTTCTACACTTTCTTTAAGGCCTGAGACTCACTGAATTTCCATTTTCATATCATTTTCATTTCTTTCTCTTGAATAACCTGTAGGTGCTGCCTGTATTTAGCAATCTGTTCTTCATCATCCTTCTGACATTTTTGTCTTCCCATCATCTTCTCCACTGACTTTTTCATTACCTGAGAGCTCCTCTTCTATCACCTCTTCATCCTCACTAGAGGAAGATAAGTAGGCTTGAAAATCCATGCCTAAAAGTTCCTCCTTTTTCAATTTTCTGTTGAGTATTATGATTCTTTCATGATCAGTCTCATGCCAAGTGATCTCAACCATTGATGTTCCCACAGCATCAGATGTTTTGGTTTATATGCTGTTAAATTCACTTCTGAGGCTATAATCTTAGGCTCATCATCAAAAGTCATATCATGTGGTATAAACCTTAAATTTATGAAAGAAAACCTATTTTTGAATTCCAGGCCATTACAATCTTCACAGAGTTTACTTGGTGTTTCAGGAGAATTGCAGTCCACGACTGCATAGTAGTACTTCAGTCATTTGAACTGATGGTCTCTGAAATTTTCTCTAGACATCCAGTCCTTTTCAGGGGCATCTTCAGGAATGCTTAGTAACTCTATTGGTCCTTGATCTTGCTCTTCCTTCATCCTTTCTTTCCCAAACTCCAAAGGATATACCTTTACAGAAAATATAATACCTCCTTTGGACCTAAATGAGCTGAATAAAGCCAGTAAATCTTTTGCCTTTAATATATCCCAGTCCATGTTGCAAACTGCCAATCAATATGTGATCTCATCAGCTTGAGGAGCGTCTTTATCTAATTCTCTCCAAGCATGTTCAGAACGAGGTTCTTCTGGAAAAAAATCTTCCAAGTCATCTTCATCTTCAGGATTAGTTTCTATATTTCCTTTACCCTTTACAAGATCAGGGCCACTGTCACATTCATCATCATCCTATCTTCTCCATCTTCACTTCCATCATCAGCTGAAGCTCTACCACTGCCAGTGATTTCATCTTCAGATTCCTCATCACTTCCTACTTCATCAGCACTGTCTGAACCCTCCTCCAGAACATCTTTGTCAGATATGTTACCATCACCATCTCTTGCTATTGTGAATGGAACTGCTGGTTGCTTTTCTCCTTTTGTCTTAAAGTAATTGATCTTGGGAGATTTAACAATTTTAGAGGTGCTTGGGTCTGTCTTTAGTTTTCCTTTGGGAATAGAGTCTTTCCTATATTCAGTAATGCTTTTTTTCCCCCTCTTTTTTACTTTTTTGTGAAAATTCTTTGTTGTCCTTCTTAGGTCTTACTTGTGAATCTATCTTTTCAAATTTACATAAGATTTTCATTTCCTCAATTCTTTTAAAATTATGTAAGTCATTTATATTTCCAGGATCCTTTTGATTAATTTTCTTGGTTTTCTTTTTTCCCCCCTCAATCACGTTTTTTGAATCTCTTTCTTTTTAGGTCTGATGGTTTTTCTTCTTTATTTTCTGTTGATTCAGTGCTTTGCTATCTTCATCAGAGAAATCAAAATCAGAGGCTGAAAGGTCATAGAAATGTTTCAGGTTCTTGGTAGCTGTGCCTTCTTTTATCAACAGCATAGTTCAATTTGAACTTTTTGTCATGAAACATGGCTCAAAATCGCTTGTCAGTTTTGACTTTTCAATCCTCTTCTGGCATTTTCCAGAACCTGGGATCCTTTGAAACATGTCTAAATCTCTGGTCACTCATTATTTCTTGTTTGGATGCTATCTTTAAAGTTTTATTGAAGAACTGCTCAAAGAAACCTAACACAGCTTGGATCTCTTTCAGCCTCATATGGAACCAACACTAAGTTACTTTGATTAGAAAATTCTATTTCAAATGAGCTAATATATTAGCTTTTTTAGTCAAAACAGCTACGATTGTCATGTTTGTATAAAGCTTATGGTTTAGGAGTAGTGATTTTCTTCAAGTGTGCATGCCTATATTTTCCTGCTTAATGACCACATTAATTTGGCAAGATAGAACCTTATATGCTTCCAGATATGGGTGACATATTCAAAAACAAGTACTTAAGAGTGTAATCATTGGGGCCAGGGAGATGGCTTAGTGGAATAAATGCTTCCCTGGCAAGTGCAAGGGCCTGAGTTCAATCCCTGGTTCCGAAAAAAAAAAAAAAAAAGAGTGTAATCATTGAAATTAAAATCCAAAGGGAGAGCTATCCAAGTAGATGACTGTTACTTTTATACCATAACTCCAGTCGTGCCATGGAAGTCATTGTTCTCATGATATAGATTTGCTGATAAATATGAGAAATAAGCAAGAAAACTAATCAGGTTCAGGGTTTGAATTTTTGGGGATCTCTGAATATTCTGTTATTCTAAATGTAGTAAAGAGCCTTGGTTTAGCTTTGGCTTAAGTTACTTTAAGAAGAGTCATGAGAATATTTAAACAAATGCTCAGAAAATGAGACTGATATTGATCCCAGGACTTGAGGTACATTTTTGTTCTAGGCAAAAAGGTACTGCACAATCAAAGACTGTATTCCACAGTGAAATTTAAATGCATATTTTTGACACAGATATCATTCATAAATTTGAAATAGGAAAAGAATGGAAATAATAAACAATCTTTTCCCTCAGTTTATGTAAGTATTCCCACCTCTGCTTATATGTGTACCTACTATTTCTACCTCTCAGGAAAGAAAAAAAAAAAGATAATAAGAATTATTCTGAAGACAAGTAAAACTATGAAATTAAAATGATCCAAAGGTCATGACATTTTCATGGTATGCTTTTTTTTTTTAAATGACTTTTCAGGAAAAATAGGCAAAAATGGTTTGAAAATGAAAAAGTTAAAATTAGCCTTCAAAACATTTGGCTTTTACACAATGATATCAAATATATCAAAGTGAAATCAACAAAATGAGTGATTTGACAAGTACAACTGGTAAAGAGATAGAATTTTAGCATTTTGAAAGAAAACTAGATGCCTGAAACGTGTAAGAATATATCAGAGTCGGGCAGGGAAGATAGCTCTGTTGTCTAAGAGCCTGTCTGGTAAGCACAAAGATGTGGCTTTGATCCCCAGTACTGCATGCTATGCCGGCCCCACATAGAGCTGGCCACTGAAACCAGGCATGATAGTGCACGCCTTAATTCTAGTGTGGAGGTGGCTGAGACAGGAGGATCACTACAAGTATGAGCTGCATAGCGGGACCCTGTGTCAAATTGTTATGGTTTGTGTGTATTTGTCCCCCTAAAGCCTCAGGAGCATGTTCCTAGAGTTTGTGATTGGTCCATGATATAAGGGTGGGATTATGGTGTAAGTACTGCTGGGGGTTTGGGTGTGAGTGCTACATGCAGCCTGAGGCAGACAAGGAAGGGAAAGACTCTTGACATAGTTGCTTCTACTCCTCCCTTTTGCTCTTGCTCTCTGCCACCACCACGAAAGGTTGCTCTCTGGCATGTACCACTCTGCCTTGGAGCCAGCTGAGTATAGACTGAAACATTTACTGACTGAGTTAAATAAACCTTTCCTTCCTTCACTTTGGGTATTGCGTATTTGTCCTAGCAATGAGAGAATAGTAACCAAGACACAAATAAATAAAGTTTTTGAAAAAGAATATATCAGAGTCTAAATTATACCCAATAGCTTATTACATGTGATGAAAAAAGGTGAATTAAAAAATGCAGAAGGCAAATGATCATATTTATGAAAATAAATAGCCCTATAGGACATTAATTCATTTAGCATATATTTATTGAGGACCTATTATTTTCCAGGCACTATTTAGAGAAACGCAAATTAAAAAAGACCTATTAAAATGCAAAACCAATGAGAATAATAAAGTAATATCAGCAATACTGAGGAAAAATAGCTATACATTGCTGGTTCTGTTGTAAATTCATTCAATTTTTGTGGGAAATAACTTCATATATTAAAAGAGTTATAAAAATGTTTCTACCTTTTGACCTACTTATTTCACTTCTGGGAATAAGCCATAAAAACTTAAAAGAAAATAATTTTGCAAAGATAAGTATAGCAGTACTATTCTTAACAATAAAAAAACTGACAAAAGGACACAAGGCTGAATATGCATATTCATGATCAAAATAAATGTGTATTCCTACATTCACAAAGATAGAAAGATAATTACATTCACTTATCTATTCTAAAACTATTTATTAGGGACTTAAGTGGGCCAAACACTGTCCTAAGCACTGGGGAAGGGAGTCCAGCACGAACTGCACCATGTCTCCCAGGATCTCTGCAAGCCTGTGCAGTGTTTTTGTGCAAATTAGAAAAGTGGGGCCTCTCTGGGCACATGTAGTCTCATGGGTACGAAGCTTGGCTGGAAGAATGCCCCCCACCTTGAAAAGTAAGAGGTACTTGCATAAGAGTCAGGGTTTCTGGTCCAGAATTAGGGCATGGGCTCTATTCCAGCCCTTCCAGTTCCCCACGGGACATCCTGGCACACAGTTCACAATTGGTAGACTCAATCCAGAGAGTCTCTTTTAGAAAGGAAAGCATATACCTTGAAAATCAAATGCAGCAATGACTACAGCTATACAGGTAAATACTCTGAAAGGAGGGAATAGTTCAACAGGAACATATAGCAAGGAGACCTAGGATGTCTCAGTAGTAGGGAAATTGGAAAGACTGAAAGAAGCTGAGCTCTAGGTCAAGAGGGTACAAGAGACCCAGGCAGAGGTACCAGCAGGTACAGACTCCCTGTGGCTAGAGGGAACTGAAAGGGATCAGCAGGATGTCAGGGTTAAAGGTGCAACCCAAAGTAGAGAAATAGGCACGGCTAAATTCTGCAAGATTTTGCAGGTCAGGATAAGATATTTTTACTTTATTCCTAAAAATAGGTTGAAAGCATTGAATAGTTTTAGGAACAGGACAATGATGTAACCAAATCTATGTTTCTGGAGTCATTCTGGCTGCAGAGTGGAAGCTGGACTATGAAGTACGTGGTAACTGGAGCGGGCAACTTGCAGTAGGCCACTGCACACATCTGTGGAGAGGCAGTGGTGGTTTGGGCCAAAGAGGTGGTGGTGGAGAAGGCAAGATGTTAATCATCTGAGACACTTTCTACAAGGTCTGGGAGGCCCATTAGTTGTGTAGGGTGAATTTTAGGGAGGTCTCAAGCTTACTGCTTTATCCTCTGCCCAGAAAGCATTTAAATTCTGGATCCTGTTAACTTAAAATGGAAGTGTCAGCAGAGTTGTGCTCCCTGTCATGGCTCGGAGTTAGAACTCAGGACCTTGTGATTGCTAGGCAGGCACTTATGCCACTGAGATACCTCTCTGGCTCTAAATCTTTTCTGCATCTGCCAGCTTGTGGTGGATGTTTTGTTTTCTTTTTGAGACAAGGTCTCCATATGTAGTCCAGGCCAACTTTGAGCTCACTGTGTATATAGCCCAGGCTGGCCTGGAATTTGGAATCCTCCTGCCTCAGCCTTATGAGTGCTGGGATTACAAGGATGCACTGCCATGCCTGGATTAAGTTTCTTATCCTAATGATATCTGCAAAGATTCCTTTTCCAAATACAATTACATGCACAGGTTCTGTGGGTTAAGATATTGTCATATTGTTAGGGGGCCACCCTTTCCCCCACTCTATGTGTGAATAATCCTTAATGTACCCCATAGTACAGGATCTTAGAACTCACCCATAATACATTATTGTTCCCACATATCATTTGAGGGAGTGAAGAAATGTCTATTTTCAGTTCCCAGATTCTGCTTTGGCTCTTAAGTTCTTAATGTTAAGTTCCCGTAGTAAAGACACGGTCCCCAGGGAAGCACCACTGGGGGTAAAATTTAAGAGGAGAGGTCTGCTGGTATTCCAAGGTCACTGAGGGTATGTTCTTGAATGAGACTATGGGATCCCAGGCTTTACCTTTTCTCTTATGGTCCCTGGCCATGAGGTGAATGGCTTTTGATCTCATAGATGCTCCTGCTAGAATGTGCTGACTCCGTGCAGGACCAAAAGCAATGGGGCCAGTTGGTCATGGGCTCGGCCCTCTGAAACTATGAGCCCCAGTCAACCACTTCTCTTCATAAATTGACTATCTTGGGTATTTGTTGTGGTGATGGAAATGTATCTAACTCACAAAGTAATCTCAAGCAAATGCAAAATCTGAAGGACACATTGGTCTTTGAGATATCTTTTCCTCTATAAAGTTCTGTGCATACAATACTCTCACTGTTGGATACAATCACCTGAAAATCACCTGAAATGAAATGAAGTCTTTCATTTACTTATCTTACTTGTTTGTGAGGTTCTTGAGCAAATGCTTCTTGTTTACCTTTGCACCCCCGTGGCTGGTTCTATGTCTGGCAAAGAAGGCATTATGCTATTTTCTCCAAGGTACCCACTTGAGCTGTGAGGGGGACAGAATATAATTTTCCTTGTTTGTGTCAAACTACAGTTAACTACTTAATTAATAATTGCTGAACTGGGTGTGGTGGTGCACTCCGAGAACCCCAGCACTCAGGAGACTGAGGCAAGAGGATTACTGCAAGTTTGAGGCCAGTCAGGGATACATAGAGAGTTCAAGGCTAACTATATAACAAGACCCTGTTTCACAAAAAAAGTGCCGAATAGCTGAATGTACAGAGGCAGGATATAAAAAAAGTATCACCATGGGCTGTATAGTTTTCATGTTGCTGCTGGTAATATAAAAATGGGTAAGTACTAGTTCTTATGCTTTAATAGCTCAGTCTGTTGGAAAATCCCATTCGAACAAATTAACTATACATCAGTAGTAACTACTGTAATAAAGGCATGAATTATATACTGCGAATGTGTAAAATAGGGAATTACTATTTATTTGGGGGCGGTTAGGGATGGCTTTAAAGAGATGGCATTTGAATTGGTTCTTGAAGACTGAGTAGTAATTTTCCAGGGGGAAGATATTCCAAAGTAAGATAAAATCAGTAAGAAATCCCACTAGAAACATGATAGCAATGCAAAAGTAAAAATTAAGAGACATTTCAAGGAAAGTAAGCAACTGAGTTACTTTTTCCTCATTGCTGGGACAAAATACCAACACCCAAAATGGAGAAAGGAAAGGTTTAGTTAGCTCACAGTTAGTGGAAGTTTCAGCCCATACTCAGCTGGCTCCAAGGCAGAGTGGCACATGGCAGAGGGCAGCAGCTCTGAGAGGGACAAACAGCAGAGGAAAGAGCAGCAGCAGCTAGGCAGCTAGCCTCTCTCTCCCTTCCTCATATTGTATGCAGATTCCCCACCCCAGGGCAGGTGTAGCACTCACACCCATAATCCCAGCATTGGGTCATGAATTAATCACAAACTCCAGAAGCTGCCCCATGACTGCATGAAGCTTTGGGGGTGGGGACAACTAGACACAAACCATAACAGTGAGTTTTTTTTTTAAACAGATTTAATAGAGAAAAATAGGAGGTGGTTGAAAATATTCATTGAGCAAGACTTGAAATTAAATATAGAGATAAGAATGATGGAGTCAGAACCATCATTGACCATCCCTCAGAAGGCTCTGTGTCTTTCCTTGAAGAATGGGGTATGTGTACTCTTTTTAGATATTAATTGGAAATGTGCTGAGGAGGCTGAGGCAGGAGGATCACCATGCGTTCGAGGTCAGCAACACAGTACAAAGCCTGCCTGAACTACATGGCAAAACCTTCTCTGATAAATAACTTCTCCCACTCACTGTGGTCTGTATTTTCTCCATGACAGGCTCTAAGTCTGCATTTTACTCCAGGCTTTGCTTTTTTGGATTAGTAGACAATGTCTTGAAAGCTCTCAATTGCTTTCTTTCTTACATTTTCCTCAGGAAAAGAAGCTGATAGTTATACTACTAATTGATACTAGCTCACTGAAAGGAAAGGTCTAGGACTATATTGTTTGATCAGTTTTTCATGCCTATATCTTTAAAATGAGCAACTACTTTAAACATAACAATACCCAATGTAGTAATCATTATTGCTCCTCTAACATCTTGTTTTGAAATTTTATACCACTGTTTTTGTTGTTTATTTTTCTTTTCTTTAAAACAAAAAATAAAAAGCCGCATAATAGTGCTGCATTTAGCTCACCTGAACAAAGGTTGCAGCAACTCTGAACAGTAAACACTATTACTAGATCTTCCCCATGCCTGCATGTTTGGCAGACATGCTTCCATCTGGAATAAGTGAGTAGAGCTGCAGAGGTGTAGGACAGCTGTGGGCCTGAGAAGCCTGCGGATATCTGGACCAGAGAGATGCATCTTGCTTTCTGCTCAGCCCTTCCCAGTCAGGAAGACAATAGAAGCAAAAATCTCCCCTTGCTTGAATTAACCAGATTATTGAGCAGGTTTAGAGCATATCTGATCTGCTGGTTTCAACTTGGCTTTGGATACCAAATGGGCAAGAGGAGGATTATTGGAGAAACTGCCATCAGGAATCTAGGATTTCTTTCAGTTCCAACTCAGCAGCACCTAGATTCTATTCCTAAGAGTATTGCCTCCTGTGATGATAACGTCAACCATTAATATACTTTATTTATAAAGCCTTATTCTTTAGGGAATAGTCAATCTTTGGGAGAGGTCAGCTAATGAATTTTGGCAATGTTTCAGATTAGACCATTGCATGTTTTATGACCCTGAAGATAATAGTGATTATTAAGTCACAAAGATATTAAATTACCTTTCAGAGACTCCCACTAAGGAAGTCATAGAAATAGGCAAATAGCTCATGTCCTCATATTCTGAGAAGAGCTTCCATCACTGCTCAAGAGCAGAACTCTCACAGGAGTGCCCATCCTGTCATGAAATCAGGAGATAATACTTGGCAATGTGGAACAGCAATTTTCTCAATTATCATTTAATTGGGACACTGTATCTTGTCTTTGTTTCATTTTTGCCCCATTTTTGTCCCTTTTCCATACAGCTGGAGTGATCTTTTAAAATCAGTCTAGATTGTGTCATTCTTTTCCTGAAAACTCTGGTGCATTCATTTGAATTTACTATAAAGATTTCCCCCGTGGCCTAAAAGACTCACATGATGTGGCCTGTGCTCAATACTTTGTTGTTCCTACCCACTGCGTTCCTGCTTGCTGACTCGACTTGTCTGCCCCTTGACTGAATGAGCTGGTTTTACATCTAGGCCATTGCTGTTTTACCATCAGAGTGGTTCTTTCCCATTTCTGAATGGTTCTTCTCCTTTTTCAAGCTTCAGGTCAAATATCATGTTTGGAGAGGTCATCCCCAACTACATATCTAAAGTACTGTTCTCTATCATTTTCTAATAAGTTTTTGTTTTCATGGAAGTTATCAGAATGGGAATTTTTTATTATCTAGCTAATTGTTCAACTAATTATTTCCAGTTTTCTACACTGGACTGTAAGATTTGTATGGGATAATATTTTTGTCCACTATTTTTATATGTATTCCTAGAGTTTAGAGCAGTATTTTATAATCTAGCATACTCCATTCACCCAAAAGTATGTTTTTGATGAATAATTAATAACTTTAAATACAGAACTAGATATGGAAGGGTTTCACTTGCAAAACACTTAAATTAACTCTCTATAGTCTTGCTCTTGAGACTTGTTCTAGGTTAAAATTTTCCCAACCTATGGAAAAATGGTAACAATCATTAATATTTATTGAGCTTTAAGAGATGCTGGGCACTAGTCTAAGCATTGTTAGTGAATTAACTGTCAAATTAATATTCTAATTATAGTAGTCAGATTTCCAATCATGGAAATATAATACCAAACACCTATAATTTAAAGGAGAGGTTTAATTTAACTCAGTTTAGACACATGCAGTCCATGATTATCTGGCTCCCAGGAAGAAGTACCATGGCAGAAGGACATTGCAGAGAACATATGCTCAGCTTAGTGTGGGAGATGGAGTCATGTATCAGTGCCAGACAGGAAAGGGCACAGGACCAGACATATAATGAAGGTCATGCCTCCATGACCCATACAGACACCCAAGAAGTGTCTTCAGTCAATCCTCTGGGTGGATCCCATAGCTAATCAAGTTGGCACTCCATCCTACAAACCACATCCCCTTGTTAATTTGCTACCCATTGTAGTCAGGGTATACAAAAGAAAGATTTAGTACAAGACACATAATTTATCAGATTATTTTTTAATAGCCACCTAAAGAGTCAAATGCAAAAGAGTACAGGAAATCTGTCCACACATTAGAGACTCAAAGAATCTAGGTGAAGGTCTAGATGCCACAACAACGTGTTGCATAATTCTGGCTGAAGACCCAGAGCCCTTGGCAATGTATTCCACCTTCATGAGACCATTTTGAATCCTAGAGCCTACAACGATGCCTCATGCAAGTTTTTACTAAGGATCTACACCAGCAAAGCCCACAGGTCAATGGTAGACACTAAAATATCTGTGCCATTGGGATGAAGGATCTGTACCAGCAGTCTGAGGGATCTTCACTGGGGCCAAGAAGCAATGCTCAAAGTAAGGTCCCCAGTTCCCTCCAAGAGAACTGTAGCCTTCCTCAGCAGCAGCAAGACTTGAGCCCCTCCAAAAAGAACAGCCAAGTTCCTATCAGGGTAAGCCAGTGTGACAAGCTTCTCCAGGAGAATCAGAGTTCCCCTATGTCACACAATCTTCCCCTCCAGTTCTTCTCTTTATTCTGTTGGTAACAATCCTCAAGTGGGCTTTCCACACCCAGAACCACACTGATTCATTTCAGCTGGGTGTTACAAATTGACCATTAATCAACCCACTACACTACCCAAACACATCTGAAATCATACTTAATCTCCAAATAAAGACAAATTCATACCTAACACAACTATCCTGAATACAGCCAGAAATATCACAGTCCCTAAAGTGTCAAGAGTTCCAGCATTTTTCAAAACCCAAAGTCCATATTTCTTCTGAGACCCAAGGCAAACTCTTAGCTGTGAACTTCTTCAAAATAAAAAACAAGTTACACAATCCAAAGGTACAATGGCACAGGGTACACGTTCCAATTTTAAATGGGAGAAATAGGATAGGAAAGAATCACACTAAAGGAAGATTTAAATGTAAAGAGTCAAAAACTGAGTCCTTCGGCTCCATATCTGGAGGCACATGGTGATAAAATGTAAGTTTCAGAGGCTGTGTGCAGACCCAACTCCCTGGACTTGCTAGTTCAGCTTACATGGCCTCTCTCTTCGGTTAACTCTACCGTCAGCTTGCAGCTTTCCTCAGTTGACATTCCATGTTCCTGACATCTCTGACTTCTGGGGTCATAACTGTATCTTTGGCTTCATTCTCACATCTTCATGCTCTGCCCTCTAAGGGACTCTTTGCCTTACCTTTCAGACCTTCCTCTGTAATGTGGGTGGGAATTTCCCTGATCTCATAACCACTTCATTTCACATGCTCTTAAAACAAGCATCATATAGATAATTCCAAGATCTGCTGTGAGTAGAAGCAGTAACCAGGTCCCGTTGGACCATGGCTGCAGCAACCTCTGTATGGCTGGATGACTGAACTCACTAAAATTAATCTTAAGGATCCAATTCCTCAGGATACTCTTCACAAGAAGGGTCTCATGGACTCTATTCTCAAGTTTTGCATTCTTGAGCCAGTGATAGATGGAGTCTTGCTAATTTCTGAGATGTCTTGAGATAGTTTTCCTCTTATCTCAGTACAACACAATTGTTTTCTTTTTAATGGTGTTAATTTCTTCAGTACCCACACTTCTTTTGGCCTAAACTTTATATGTGGTTGCTTCAGGACCAAAATTTAAATTTTCAAAAGTTTCTGCTGTGCACTTTGCTCCTAATTCTTCCTAAAAATCTGACTATAATCAGACATCATATAATAACCATAAAGTAATATGAATGTTGGACTGTCCTGAAATTTCCTTTGCCAGATTAATTAGTCCACTCCCATTAATGGAAGTCTCCTGCAAAGTCTTGGCAAAAGGACATGGGCAAAATTACACATATTTTCTGCCAGAGTGTAATACACATGGATTCTAATTCAACTGCCCATGTGGTACTGTTCCTAACTAAAACCTCCTCAGCTTGACCTTACTGTCTACAATATGATCAATATTTTGGTCTTCTGAGCTCCAAATAGAATTACTTATCAAGACATGTTTGCTGAATTCTAGGCCTTCTCTATCTTGTATCTGCAACCCTTTCCAAATGTCTGCTACAAACTAGTCCAAAGACTTTTAAACCACATGGCAAGGTACATTCATAACCCCAATGATTACACTTCTTTGGTACTTTCTGTGTTAGATTTCTCATTGCTAGAACAAGATACCCAACACCTACAACTTAAAAGAGGAGAGGTTTAATATGGCTCTAGTTGGGTTGTTTATCTCACATTCAACTGGCTTCAAGGAAGAAACATCATGTGGAAATGCCTGGTGTAGCAAAGGTGCTCAATTCATGGCAGCCAGGAAGAAGACCAGCAGTACAGTGCCAGAGAGGAAGGGGCAAGAAGTCAGACATAAAGCCCAAGGCCATACCGCTATGACCTACCTAGTCCCATGCCACTATGACCCACTTAGCCCTACAGCAGAAATGTGCTCCACATATCCCCCGGGATAGATCCCAAAGCCTGTGAAATTGACATGTCATCCTAAACATATGCTACCTATCAAATATATGTACAGTTATTATTCTAATTAAAATGAAGGCCTGGAGGGATGAAGTAACAGAGGAATAAAACTTGGAAGGGGTTAACAGGCTTAGACTCAGGCAATTTACTTATGCAGCAATGATCATTGTCTAAAACCTACTCAAAAATTCCTTGTTAGCTTGGCATTCAAGTCTTACAGACCTATAGTCTTCCATTCCATTCATTCACATATTTATTCAAAACATATTAAATATGTACGTTATGCTAGACACTGACCTATGTCCTGGGAAAAAAGAGCTTAATGGCCTTTCTATGGGTCTTTTGAAGGAGGGGAAAGGAAAGGATAGACAGAAATGTGAACATACTTATTTTACCAATATTCAGCACAATTAAACCTTTGATAGTCAAGTAGGAACTTACTCATTTCATAACCAAAGATTGTCCACTTATGACGAGTGATAAGCTTCATTTTTATGAGGCATACTTCCATTACCTGATTTCTCCAAACACTGCCCCAGCTTTCAGAGTAACCAAGACTTGGTCACTATCAGGGCCTTCAAGAATTTGAACTTCTCCTTGCTTGATGATATACATTTCTTTACCAATTTCTCCCTGTATACCAAATATAAAGAAGAAACAGTAGGTATTTTATTCTTGAAAATAAGGCCCCAATTTAAGAAATATGAACTCTTCTAGAAGAGTAAATGCAAATTAAGAAAGCAAGGAACATTAGTGTACAAGTATTTAAGACCTGCAGTGGTTACAGCCATGGGTTGGACATAGTATGCAGGAGGATAAGCCGGTATGGGACATGGGAAGATACTCCATTGGCCACATTACTCTAGGAATGGTCAGAGGCAGAGGAAGGAATTAATTGGGTGATTGAATCTGACTTTGTGACCAATGCTATGCTCTCTCTCTCTCTCTTTTTTTTTTTTTTGGCAGAACCGGGGATTGAACTCAGACCCTTGTGCTTGCTAGGGAAGCGCTTATTCCACTGAGCCATCTCCCCGGCCCCGCTATGCTCTCAAGAATGCGCTTTTTCTATCCAAATAGGGTGGGCTCTGGTCAAGTGAAGTCAGTTCCATTTTTCTTCCTAAGGCACTGAAAGATAATTTTAGGAATGGAGCCATATGAAACTTTTAAGCTATTTTTCTTATGCTATATTGCAAGAGTATTAATAGAGCAGGTTGTTTTACTCAGTTCTCATTTATCTTTAGAGATTCTAGGGAGGTAGGACAATGATCATTGATGAAGCATGGCGAATTCAGCTCCTGGAAGGTTTGCATAGCCAATCAGTGGTGTTAGCTGGTAGGCTTTGAGGTGGTATGTCAGGATATATACCAGGCTATCAGCATCGTTCAATGTAAGCACCGTGATGCTTGACATGTACCCCGTACCTAGATTGAAGTCTCTGCTATGACTAGCCATGTAGTATGAGACGTCCCCATTAATCCTGGACCAAGACTCAGATAGACTTCTTGAAGTAGAGGTCTTTTGCTTGTGTCTCTGTGACCCACTGGAGAGAAAAATGCATCTGTGTGATGACTCTCACAGTAGTAGGGCCTAGGGTGCTTGTGCTTGATTTCTCTAATCTGGCCATCTACATCATTTTTATTCCTTTGCTTTAATAAACCCTATCCTATCTAACTTTAAGTTAAGTCAAATGAGTCCTTGTAACAAATTACCAAATTGGCAGGTGTTTGTGGGGGCTCTTGAATGCATTGTCTTACTCCAACTTTTAAAAAGAATAAACAGTTCTTGCAAGAGACCTTAGTGATATTCAGGTGAAGAAAAGTTGTTAAATTGTAAATAGGCAACTTTGCATAATCCTATGAGAACCATTTGAATGATAGTTCCCACATATAAAAATAAGTAGTCTTGATCACACTGGCCAGTTACTGTGATCTGAATGTGTCCTTCAAGTTTTATGTGTTGGATTTAATTTCCAAATTCATTCATGACCATTCATATTAATGGTATTTAGGAGTGGCACTTGGGTGATGATCAGGTCATAGTTTTCTGGATTATCACCAGAGTGATTTTGTTATACAAGCCTGGAAAGCTTGCTGTCTTTCCTTGTCATATGATGCCCTTTGCCATGTCATGACCCAGCAAGAATGTCCTCACCAGGATACTGGCAACATGCTCCTGAAATTTCACAGCATAGAGCCATGAGCTAATAAACTATCCAGTCTGGGGCATTCTGTTATAGCAACAGAAAATGCACTAAGATAAGTATCTTGAAATAGCATGGCTACAAAAAAATTTACTTAATTATTTTTATTATTTTTATTTTTGTATTTTAGGGAAGGGTCTACAGGATGTTCAGGGTCTCACTACTAGATTGGA
>NDGM011222341.1:862-20405 GCA_002564305.1 Octomys mimax
TCAGACTCTTAGTGATCCTCCTGTTTTCAGCCTCCCAAGCGCTGGGATTACAGGCATGTGCCAACATACCCAATTTCAATCACCATCTCAGCTCACCACAGGCTGGGGCTGGCAGTGCAGACCAGGGTGAACCCCTGGCCCAAGTCTGCCTAAGCAGGCATTTAATCTGCTGAGCTATCTGGCTGGTCCATCAGCTTCTTAAATTGATAAGCACTTCAAAGTCAGAAGTCACAACTTAGTTATCTTCATGTTCCCCAAAGTATCACACAACAAGGCCAAGCACAGAATAAATACAGATATCTGTTAATTAAGCTATTTTTTTCTTTTCATGCTGATGACCAGCAGGACCAATGAAGGGGTTCCAAAATTACCTGACCAGCTGAATGAGGTGATATACTCCTGGGAGCCCAGTTACTTGGGATCACAAGTTCAAGGCCAGCCTGATCCTATCTGAAAAATGTTAGAAATGGCTGGGGATATAGCTCAGTAGTAGAATGCCCTTGAGGTCAATCCTCAGTACTGCAAAAAGAATAAAAACCAAAACTACCTGGCCATAGGCAGAAAGCCTTCTCCATCAGACCCTAGCTAGCTTCAGTTTCCTGGGATTAACAAAGGGCCTGGATGGTAATACTCTTACATCTGAAAATATAAAGAGCCTTTAGTTAATACTAGTCAGTCACATTTTCCCACAGGGAAAGGCTTTCCCAAAGGGAAAGGCTTCCCTTTCCCTGAATTATGTACACTTTTTAATGTTTATCCTTAACTAGAATATGCAAACATAAAGGAAATGAGGATGAGGGTGTTGAGGATATCTCACAAATGCACTACCTGTATTTTGTTAAATAACAACCTTATCCCGACTGCCTGCCACACCCAGGCACCAAGCTCTGCCCTACAGAAACGTAAGTCAGACTGGCTATTACACTTGAGCTGTAACCTAAGTAACTCCTGAATGTAGATATAAAGCAGTCTTCCACAGTTTAGAAACCAGTAGACCAAATTCTTCAAGTCATAAAAAGAATGACAACAGAATCAGGTCTCCTACAGGCCCAGAGTGGGTGAGGCTCTCTTTCAAATTCTACCCTGCCCCCACGATTCTGGGCTTGTCTTCTGTGCCCCACCCTGCACTCCAATAGCATGCATATGATGTCACTGTCTACATGTGCAACAGTTTTGGCAAATTTCACCTAGAGCCTCAAGCACAGATTAAAAACTAAATCCATAGCATTTGCACAGACCTTGAATGTCCATAAGGCACTCTCATATGGTCTAATTTGTTCCTCTTAGTAGCTCCAGGAGTTAGGTGGGGTAGAGATCATTGTGTCCATTTGTGGATGAGACTAAGGCTCATTTGAACTGATTTACCCCAAGTTGCCTGACTTTAAAACACTGCTCCTCTCTCTTCTATTTTGGATCTGGTCTTCAGGTCTGAATGGGAGCACAAATGGAGATCAGCTAAATTCTTTCAGGCTAACGGGCTGATTATTTGAGAGTTTTCTTCACAGAAATGAGGGATTATTGGTGTACTCAATGATAAAGAGCTTCTCTTGCATGTGCAAGGCTCTGGGTCTTATCCTCAAAACTGAAAAAAGGAAGGGAGGGAGGGAGGGAAGAAGAAAAGAAAAAAAGAAAAAAAGTCAGGCAGCCAGAGGAAAACTATAAGAATGGGTAATACATAATATTTTGTACATTCTAAACAATTTACATATTTCTTATTCATTTACATTCCATAAAGCTAACAAGGCAAATATAATATCACAAGAAATCGATCCGAATCAGTCCCAACTCCTCCAACTCCATAAGGGAGAGCATTTTCCCTCACATACCCCACTTTGCTTCTTTAGTCCTGAAGGTCAAAACCAAAGAGATTGGACACTCTTCTTTTATGTGTCAATACAAATCATACTTAAAACAATGTTTAAGTCTGTATTCCTTTCCAGAAACTGGCCCAATGAAACAGGCCCTTTCCTTCTACTTTTAGGGTTACTTTATGCAGAATTTATTTTATATAACTGAAATATCAGGGAGAATGAAATCAAGCTGCTTTTCATTTATCAAATATATTCTGAACAGGGTTCAACTCTGGGAGATACAGAAATGATTCAGATTGTCCCTGCTAACAAGCAACTCACAGTCTACTATAGCTGATGAAAACACTCAAAAATACATGACAAGATTAAATAAATGTCACAGCAGTGTTATAAACAAAGGGCTGCAGAGGAACAGAGATGATAGCAAAACTTCTGACCAACAGGAGGTAAAAACTTCCTTAAAAATTTAAGCATTGTCCTGGGTCTTAAAGAATGAAAGGAGCATCTGACTAGTGGGGAGAAGCAGACAGAAGAAGCAACATAAATATTTGCAGAGTTGGATTGTAGCCTTATAGGAGGGCCACATATAGTGCTGCTCGGCCCCCAACCTCACACTGAGATCAGGTGGATTCAGCTTAAATTTAGGTTGATCTGATCCCCCAATTTGAGGCAACAGAAAAAACTTAAACTGCCTTTCTTTCTTGGATTCTATGGTAGATGTACCTACCATCCTGTAACTGAAATCCTAACTGCCCACTTTCCTGTTCCTTAGGTAGTTCACATGGTTTTGCTGTCTCAAAATATTAAAATAAGTCTGATTCCTTGAGAACATAGCCAGGGGCATCTATATCCTGCCCAGCTTCTATTAGGCTACACACATGATGGGTACAAAGAATCTATCTGTTCACTGGTTACTGAAGCTTTACTAAAGTAGAGCCAGAAGCAGCAGCACATATAATCCTAGTCTGGGGTGGGAACAGTAAAAAAATTAGAAGGCATGTACCTCTGGCTTTTGAATTACATGTTTTTATTACATTTTAAGAAACTCATCTAAATTCAACACAAGGTGTTGAGACTTGCCTGGTCATTATACGGGACTGCCATGTAATCCACCTTTTATTCTCTCTTACAGTAGGTCCCAAACTTGGTCTTTAATCCATTTTTCAAGTTCCTACTTGTCAGCATCTTACAATGAAGCATGGTGTCTCATCCTTTCCTTGGAAAGAATAACAGGAGGGACAGCATAGATGCCGCTGCCAATCTGAAAACCTCAGGTCCAGTATACATGTGTAGTACCAGGGATGAAACCCAGGACATGCACACTGAACTACATCCCCAGCCATTTTTCCCATAGTATTTACTTTTTATTGAATTTTTTAATGTTACAGAGTTCTTGCACTGCCAAACCATGATCCCAACCATTGAATCTTTTTAAATTTTATTTTGAAACAAGGTTGCTAAGTCACTAAATTGTCTAGGGTAGGATCAAAGTTATGATCCTCCTGCATCAGCCTCCCAAAATGCTAGGAATAAGTTTCTTTCTTCATCCTTGACTCTTCTAATTCATCCTACATACTGCTATTACAGTGATCTTTCTACAACACAGATCTGATCATGTCTTGTCCTTAAACTGAAATAGTTCAATATTTATCCTCCATGATCAAGATAAGCCAAATTTGCATTGTCTATAAACATCCTAATTTTTTTGTTTACCTTCACCTTCATCAGATTTTACTGACAATATAATGCACAATATTCTTCAAAGATGCAACATCTGCCCAGAGGATTCAAATTTTAAGCCTATCCCAAGTGCAATTTCTCAATTAAATCTAATCTCATTTATTTCTCATAGTAAAGATGAGTTAGATTCTCATCCATGCTTCCAAAATACTCCATATAGCTTTTATTACTCTGATTTATGTTCATTTAGAGACAGAGAGACCATTATGCACAAGGATATGTTTTGACTTAACCTTCTGTGACCTTAGAAAACAGGAGAAAATGGTCAAAAAAAAAAAAAAAAAGAATTAATGCCCTTCATATTTTATGAAAATATAGTGAGCTTCAGGTGGAACCCAACTGAAAATCTAGGTCATTTAATGCCCAAATCAGGGCACTATTTTCAAAAGTTGCTGCTGTTTTCCATGACCATCTAATTGAAGGCTCCCCACTAGCCTGGACTTTGAAACATTGGGACAGTGACTGATATTTGCAGACTTGGAGTAACCCAAGCTGCTATCTACAGGAGAGCCTTCTGTGCCTCTCCCAGGGAAGTGTTTTGATTTCTAAGGGCTTTAAGCCAAACTGTAGGAGGTGGCAGAGCAGGTGAGTCATGCCAGCCCACACCCGTTCTCTGCTGAAGGGCCTAAGCATCTGTCTTGGGTGATATGGAAAATGGGTTTTCTGAGCTAACTCAGACCCCAGGGAGGGAGGACTGTCATTATGACCAAAATCTTCCCCTTATTCCTAGTGATTAAAGCAAGAGGAGTGATAGTCTTTTCTAGGAGGATCATAACTTTGATCCCACCCTGGACAATTTGGTGACTTGGCAATGCTGTTTCAAAATAAAATTTAATGTAGGATTATTAATACATAGGGATTTATAAACATAATGAAGACAGTCTCAGAAAAGTTCCAGCACAGGATAAATTTTAATAGATACAGCTCATAGAGTACTACTGGACCCTATGTCAGTCAGTGCTCACTAGAGAAATTTAATATAGGATTATTAATACATAAGGATTTACAAAATAGGCTTACAATGGTTGCCTGTAGCATCACACATGGATGAGTACAAAAGGACCATCTGCATGTTAGAGATACAAAGGACCCAGTCAAATGTTAAAAGACTAGAGCTCACTGTAGAGTCCTATGCAAGTCTGCATCAGGAGTCTGAAGGGTCTGCAATGAAAGTCTGAAGAGTCTGCACCAAAAGGCTGAAAAGCTTGCCTAGAAGCCAGGAAACAGATATCCAGGACAAAGGCAAAGTTACAAAACAAAACTGAGATGCTCTTCTTTCCCTTTGTATTCCTTTCAGGCTGCAAACTTATTGGCTAATGCCACCTGAATCTCGGGGTGGGTCTTCTATCTTCAGTAAATCCATTCATCACATTCAACTATTCTAATCCAATGAGTTGGGGGTTTTTTAATTCAAATTGGCACAACAGTTAACTATCACAATCCACCCCTTGTCAACTTGACAACCAGGCACGTTTCCTTTAACCATACTTAGTCTTCAGATACAAAGACAAATTCATTATTATGCCTAACATGGTATAAGTATCTTGTGTACAAATAGAAATGCACTGACCCCCTCCTCAGAATATAAGACAAGTTTTCTTGGGGTAAAGTCTACTTCTTTAACATTGCACAACTTCAATATTATAATATAAGCTTAACAATACTTAAGAATCAATATTAAGTCTATCAACATTATATATAAGAAGCATATTAGGAAAGAACTTTTACAGCTATAATCCTTATCTCTCTAACTGATCAGGGGATCATAGCTAGTATGTGTAATTATGTTCTTCTACTACCCATTATTTTTTCTCTTGGCCTTCAGTGAGCATCTCAGCAGCTTTGGGCTTTCCCATCACTCCTGAAGGATCTGAGCCATTTGTCATCCTGCCTGAATTGGGTTGTTGTAGTTTCCCACAGATCTTAATAACAGCACATGATAATACTAGAAGGCACCCTAAGGAATCCCCCTGCACTATGAGTATATTCTTCCTTTCTTCCCATTGTGGAGTAATAGGTCAATTTACCCTTGGTAATCTGGGTCAACCACCCCTGCCAATACCACAGCTCCCTCTTTAGCTTGTTTAGTCTGAGGCATGAAGAGACAAAAATGACATCAGGGAAGTCTTAGCTTCCAGGTCAATAGAATCACCACTGTGTTTCTTGATTGTATCCTTGATTATATCCTTCAGCCTCTGTCACTAAGACTTTTAGGCCAGCAGAGGATAAGGTCATAGTAACAGGAAGCAAAAACTTTGCTAGTGGGGCACTATGGGTAATGGCAAGCAGTACCGTTCCCACCTCAGCCCTTGATTGCAGGACACATGAATATCAGCTATAGAAGACATAGTACAATATAGTGTTCACAGATTCAAAGCATATACAGCCTTTTGAAGAACCTCGTCCTGCAAGCTATTACCCTCTAGCTGGTGCTACAATTACACCTTCAAAAGACCATCCTATCTATCAATCCAGTTACTTCTGAATGGTAAATAACATGGTAGGACCAGTGAATTCCAAGAGCATGAGACCACTGACTTACTTTCTTACCCATAAAATGTGTCCCTTGGTCAGAGACAATGCTGAGGAAAATGCCATGATAATGAATTAGGCATTCTATAAGTTATGGGTTTGGTGGTAGAAGCACTACATGTAAGGAAGGCAAGTCCAAACCTAAAATAAGTGTGTATGCCATTAAGGATAAAACACTGCCCTTTCCATAATGGAGTGGCCCAATGGAATCAACTACCACAAGTCATAGGGTGATCCCCTGATAAATGGTGCCATATCAGAGACTCACAGGTAGTTTCTGCTGTCAGTGTATTGGGCATTAGTCAGTGGCTTTAGCCAGATCAGCCTTGGTGAGTGGAAGTGCATGTTTCTGAGTGCTTGCACAACCTCCATCCCTCTCATGTGGCCACTTTGCTCATGAGCCCATTAGGCAATGACAGGGGTGACCTAAGGAAAGGGTCAACTACTATCTACAGAATGGGTTATTCTACCTACTTGATTCCTGAAGACCTCTTCTGCTGAGGTCACTTTTTGGTGAGCATTTATACAGGATATAAATATCTTTACATTTTTTGCCCATATGGAGAGCTCTTTCCTCGACATACCTATTCCCCAAATATCTTCGTTACCAATTTTCCACCCATGTTTCTTCCAAGTTCCTAGCCATCCAGCCACACCATTGGCTATAGTCCATTAATCACTACACAATCTCACATCTGGCCATTTTTTTCTTCCAGGCAAAATATACTACCAGGTGTACTGCCAGAGGTTCCGCCCACTGTGAATATTTCCCTTCTCTACTATCCTTAGGGAAATTCTGAAAGGAGTTTTAATGCTGCAGCTGTCCACTTGCAGATGGTACTTGTATAATGTGCAGAACTATCCATAAACCAAACCCTAGCTTTTTCTTCCTCTGACCCCTAATCAGATGGCACATCCCATGAAGCCATAGGTGCATGTTGGGAGACAGAAAGCAATATAGCAGGAGTAGGAACCATAGGCATTTGGGCAACTTCTTTGTGTAACCTACTTTTACCCTCTGGACCTTCTCTGGCTTAATCACATATACATTTTTCATTTAATGATGGACTGTAGCTTGCATGTCCAACTTTATGACTTGGTGAATCAGATAATACCCAGTTCATGATGGGCAGCTCAGGCTGTATGGTAGCCAAATATCCCATGGTTAGCCAGGTATGGTAGCACACACCTGTAATCCCAGCACTCATGAGGCTGAGGCAGGAGGATGGTTGAAAGAATGAGATCAGATTGGGCTAAAAAGTGAGCTGAAGGCCAGCCTGAATTGCATATTGAGATCCTACCTGAAAAATACCAAATGAAACAAAAAATAACAACCATAACAGATATCCCATGGTCAAGCATTCAGTTTCCACTAAGGTCCAATAGCAGGCCAGGAGCTGTTTTTCAAAGAGAATATAATTGTCTTCAAATGATGGGAGAGCCTTACTATAAAATCCTAAAGACCCCTGCTGAAATTTACCTATGGGGGCCTGGCAGAGACTCTAGACAGCATCTCTATCTGCCACTAAAACCTCAAGTACCATTGGATCTGCTCGATCATATGCCTCCAGTGGCAGAGAAGCCTACACAGCACCCTGGATCTGTTTCAGAGCCTTCTCTTATTCTGAGACACACTCAAAACTAGCAACTTTCCAAGTTGTGCAGTAAATGGGCCAGAGTAAAAGTATATAAATAAGGAATATGTTGCCGCTAAAAATCCAAATAGGGTCCACTAGGTACTGTGCCTCTAGTTACTGTGCCTCTTTTTTGGTTGTAGAGTAAGCAAGATCCAACTTAGCTTTTAACCTTAGTAGGGATATCTCTATATGCCCCACACCACTGGACTCCCAGAAATTTCACTGAGGTAGAAAAGAACTTGAATTTCAGTTGGATTTATGTCCCACCCTCTGGTTTGAAAATGTTTTAATAAAAAGTCCAGAGTAGTTGCTACCTACTGTTCATTTGGTCCAATCAGTATATCATCAATAGAATGGACCAGTGTAATTCTTTGTGGGAGAGAAAAATGAGAAGTTCCCTGCAAACTAAGCTGTGACATAGGCCTGGAGAGTTAATATAACCCAAGGTAGAACTGTGAAGGTATATTGCTGGCCTGGCTGCCTAAAAATATTGTTTCTGATGGGCCTTATGGGTAGTTATGAAGAAGATATTTACCAAATCAATAGCTACTTACCAAGTATCAGGATATGTGCTAATTTCCTCAATTTTATCTGGTATAGCAGTTACAATTGAAATTGCCACTTGATTCAGTTTATGGCACTCTACCATCATTCTCCAAGACCCATCCATCTTCTGCAGAGGCCAAATAGGAGAATTAAATGGGTAGGTAGTAGGAATCATCACCCCTATATCTTTTAAGTCCTTGATTGTGGCACTAATCTCTATAATCCTTCCACGGATGTGATATTGGTTTTGGTTTACTATTTTACCAGATAATAGCAACTCTAATGAATTCCATTTGACCTTTCCTACCATAGTAGCTCTCACAGTACATGACAGAGAACCAATGTGATGATTCTACCAAGTACTAAGAATATCAATTTCAATTATGCATTCTAGAACAAGGAAAATAACCATAGGATGAATCTGGGGAACTACTAGACTACCTCAGTTACTTTTTCTCACTGCTGAGACAAAATACCTAACATCTCGAGTTTAAAAAGGAGGGCCGGCCAGATAGCTTAGCAGATTAAAGCACCTGCTTAGGCAAGTGCAGGGACCAGGTTTGATAATGGCTTGTGGTGCTGGCCCCACCCCCAGGGCACATTGAAATGGTGATTGAGACTGGGAGTGGTAGCCTGCGCCTATAATCCCAGCACTTGGGAGGCTGAAAACAAGAGGATCACTATGAGTCCAATGTGTGTAGTGAGATCCTGTACTAAATACATAAATAAGTAAATAAAGTTAAAAAAGGAAAAGTTTATTTAGCTCATAGTTTGTAGAGGTTTCAGCCCTTACTCAGCTGGCTCCAACACAGCGTCGCATGACAAACAGGCATTAGAGAGGAGAAATGGTTCATGGTAGGCAGAAGATACCAAAATAAGCAAGAGATCATAACATTTTTTTCTTCCCTTTTTATATTCTGTCTAGGTTACCAGGATTAGAGTAATGTCAAACCAATCAGTGAACTGATTTAGTAAGCATACATCCTTAATCCTAGCAACACACTCTCTAGATTGAGCCGCCTCTGAAAAAAAACCCACCTATGACACATAAGGCTTTGAGGGGTCCACACCACAGACCCACTGTGAATCAGACCTTTGCCAAACCCCTTTAATCATCTGACCTCGATAGCCTCCTACGCTTACTGGAGAGCTATAGTGATGTTTTGGAACCTCTAGAATCCACATTAGTTCAGAACTAGTGTCCCATAGTCAGTTGAAATGTCTGATTATTTCCCTTCCCCTCTTTTACCTTGGTAAAAGGCTTAGTTCACTTTGGGGAAGGATGGGAGAAAGATCGACAGAATAAATTTTTGGTGATACATCAGGGCTTTTTTTTTTTCAAGGAACCTGGTTACCCTTTCATTCAAGGGATTCTGGGTCTATAAACGCTCAAATCTGGAAACTGGTTGAAGAACCATGATTCCCTGAGTCTTTAAGGCCCCTCATCAACAGTAAACCAAGGACTAATCATGCACCTCCAACTTACTTACAGTAGGTCATCCTTTGATCCATACTTCTGCCAATCAGCCAAATAAACTACTAACACTTTTTTTAAAGATTTATTTATTTACTTATTTATTTGGTACAGGGTCTCACTACACAGCTCAGACTCATAGTGATCCTCCTGTTTAACGCCCCCCCCAAATGCTGGGATTATAGGTGTGCACCACTATGCCCAGTTTCAGTGGCCAACATCGTGTGCCCAAGGTTCAAAGGCCAGCACAGCATGTGATACTAGGGATCAAACTCGGGTCCCTGCACTTGCCAGGCAGGCATTTAGACTGCTGAGCTATCTCCTCAGCTCCCTAACTCCTTTTTAGTTATTACAGGGGATGGGGAATGACCCCTCCAAGGAAATCTCTTCCTCTGGAAAAATAATCTCCTTAGACTCTAGGAACACAATGTCTCAGACTCATTAGGATCCTCTCAAACATCATCATCCCAATTATCAAGATTCTGTTATTTTCCAACCAAAGCCCTCAGCTTTATTTCTGCTATCCTTCAAGGCTGAGCTTTAAGTTTACACTGTATTTCAGCCAATCGAATTATGAGGACTTATATTTGACTTCCTGAAATCTTAGTCCTGCAACTAAAGAAAAGATTCTCTGTTAGGACACACTTAGAAATTTTTAGGTGTTTTATGTGTGTCTGGAGCTACGAATTTGAATCTTTGAGCTCCTTATTTTCCTTTATGAATGTCTTCACATTAAGACAACTGTACATTTTTCATGCCTTCTTTAATCTCATTATTTTTCTTTTACTAGCTAGTCCAGCAATGCCAAGAGAAACGAGACAGCATCATTATATTTCCCACTCTGCCAAAAATATTCAAAAGTATCATATGTGGAGTCACTAAATTCCTTGCATCTCACCAGTGGTTAATTAGAATAATCAAATGGATCTACATTTGGTATCATTTTAAACAATTCACACTACACACTATCAGTACTCTGCACATTCAGAAACAAGAGACTATGGCATCTTTAGGTCTCATCAAATTAGCCAATTTCAAGAATTATTGAAGCCATCAAAGAATTTCAACTTTACAACTCTGTTTCTCAGGGGACTGGGAATATAGCTCAGTGGCACAAGCACTTGCATGGCAAGCACAAGGTCTTAAATTCAATCCCTGCTACTCCTCCCCCCCCAAAAAAGCCCTCTGTTTCTCAAAAGCCCCTCACTTTTGGTATGCAAAAATCTGTACCAGGGTTGGGGAGATGGCTCAATAGAATAAGCACTTCCCTGGCAAGCACAAGGGCCTGAGTTCAATCCCCGGCTCTGGGGGGAAAAAAAAATCTGTATCAGTAAGTGCTCACTAGAGAAACAGGTTTTGGCTTTTGCTTTTTCTGTATTTAGGACAGGGTCTACAGAGTCTTCAGGGACTCACTACATAGATCAGACTTGTAGTGATTCCCGTTTTCAGCCTCCAAGTGCTGGGATTACAGGCATATGCCACCATGCCCAGTCTCAATCACTACCTCAGCACACCTCGCAGGCAGGGCCAGCACTGTACATTGGGAATTGAAGCCTGGCCGCTGCACTCTGCCTAAGCAGGTGCTTTAGTCCACTGAGCTATCAGGCCGGCCCTTGAGAAACAAGTTTAATATAAGAGATGTTAACATGTAAGGATTTACATGGTAAGCTTACAATGGCTGCCTGCCAAGTCAGGCGTGAAAGAATATTCAGAAGGGCTGCATGCACACTGGAGCAGAAGGACCCAGTCAAAGACTGAAAGCATGGAGCTCATTGTAGATTCCTGTGTGAGTGTGTACCAGGTTGGAAGGTCCGTGCTAGAAGACTGAAGGCATCAGACAGGCATTCACAGCAAAGGCAAAGACTGGAGATCCTTCAAAGAGACAAAACTGAAACTTCCTTCTTTTCTTTTTCCATTTAGGCTATAAACCCATTGGCTGATATCACTCACACCCAGGATGGGTTTTCAATCTTCAGCAAATCCAGTGAGCCACACTCAGAACCATGTTAATCCAATCAGCTGAGTGTTTCTTACTCAAGCTGACACAATAGTTAACTATCATAGCCCTCATCTGGAAAGAGAAATATATAGGCCCTCAGGGCCTCCTATCTATGCAGTCTGCTCTCCATAGCCTATCCACATTGGCATTTCTTCATTTCCTTAAGCTTAAACCTCTCAAGAAAAAAAAAGAAAAAAAGCTTCTCCTTTCTGGGCCTACTGCTACCATCCCAGATTAAACCAAAATATTTATTTTATAGTTAAATGTTATTAAAGTCAGCACACAAGTTGGTAAGAAAATCTTCACTTTGCAAACTCTTTTCACCATAGAGCTCCCTCTGATGCCTTTATTCACAGTAGCTTACAATAGCATATAAGGTGCTCCATCAGGAATAGAAGACATCCAAATACACAGTTCTTGGATCTGTCCGTGGAGAGCCCAATACACAGATTCACACCATGAGTTTGAAACCAGTCCAGGCTACAAAGTGAGCTCAAGGCCAGCCTAAGCTGCATAGTAAGACCCTATCTCAAAACAAAACAAAGGGCCAGTGTGATAGCTCAACAGTATAAAGTGTCTGCTTAAGCAAGCTTAGGCAGGCACAGGGGACCATTGTTCGATCCTGGCACCACATGCCGCATCAGCCCCGCCCTCAGGGCAGGCTGAGCCAGCCAAAAAAGAAAAACAAATACACAGATCCAAATACATAATCAAAGAAAATAAGTTGCATATTCAAACTACTGTCCATCACTATTTCTATCCGAAATGTCCCCCAAAAGCTTATGTGGTAAGGGCATAGTTCCCAGTGCAACAATGTTCAGTTCTGGTGCATTTGGGTCATGAAAGCTCTAACTTCAATGGATAGACCCATTGGTGCATTTAAACCTTACTGGGCTATAGAGAGGCAATGAAAAGTTTAGATATGGAGCATTGTTGGAGGAAGTAGATAACTAGGAGCATGCTCTTGAAGGGTATATTTTGTCTCCAGTATCTCGTCTCTTCTTTCTCACCTGAGCCAGGACAGTGAAAGAAAACTGAGTGACACACTTGACACAAGAAATAAGGTAGTAAATTCTATAGAGAAGCTCTACACAGCTAAGTTTGGTCTGAAGGCAGAGTAGAAAGACATCATGGAGAAAGTGGCATATGGGTCAGGCTTTGGAGAATGGACAGGATATTGCAGTCAGAAATAGGTGAAATAATTTCCAGATGGAGGACATACCACCAGTGAAGGACTATAGGATGAAACACAAACTATGGATGGGATCAAATGATGAGCAAATCCATGTGTGGAAACCCACCACAAGGGTAGGCTGAAATAGTACATTTAACGTGCCCAAGACACAGGGACACAGACAATGGCAGAAGGAAATGGTTTTCAGATAACAGAACTACAAAACCTAAACACTATAGCAACAGTGTTTATTCTGGGCGAGTGTGTATCAGGATGAAATCTGGAATTAGACCAGAGTTCAAATGCTAGTTCAACCCAAGGTTCATGTGATCCTGGACAAGTTCCCAAACTGAAGTTTTAGTTCTCTCATGTGCAAGATCTCTACTTGCTACCTAATAGACTGCTACAAAATTAAATGAAATGCCTAGAAGAATCTAGCAGTGTGAGGCACACAGCACATGAAATATGAAATATGCATTCAGCTCATTTTACATGAGGGGTATGGAGTAGGAACAAGTAAAAAAAATTTTTTTTGTACTGTCTAGAAATGAAACAGTCAGTAAAAAGAGACTCTGAAGAGTGGAGATAATAGGGGGAAAGAAAACATAGGAAAAAGAGCCCAATGCTTTTATACTGAGCTTTCTGCTCCATAGCAGCCTATTTTAGGGATCCTGGTAAAACCCTTCCCCACCAAACTGGTTGTTGGTTCCACCCTGAAAAATGATGTGTTCTAGCAGCAGCACCAGCAATGCAATTAGCAGAACTGAGTTCGTAGGTAGAACAGTGAGTAGGAGTTAAGCAGGGACAAGTGGCAGCAACCTGGGCACCTGCCTAGATTGTGGGAGTATCAGAAATTAGGTAGGGGATTAAAAAAAGAAAGAAAGAAAGAAACCAGGGGGTAGATAAAGATAGCCTGAGAGTGAGAGAGGGAATAAATTGATTTTTAACTCCAAAAAGCTGTCCTCCATAGGAAAGCCAAGCAGATGTTCAAGATATGTTTCTCATATTTCCACACCTGCTCTTTTAACCTAAAGAAACTGGCCAAGGGCTGGGGAGACAGCTCAGTAGCATAAGTGCCTGCTGGGCAAGCGCAAGGTCCTGAGTTTGCTACCTGGTACTGAAAACAAACTAGCCCATTACAAATCATCAGTAAAGAGACCAACAGGTACAGGACTCAGTTCTACAGAAAGCCTCCAGGTCCTGAAGCTGACTCTATAAATCCCATGGAGAATTGGCACAGGAAAGCTCTTCAGTGAGATTTACCATCTAACCCTATGTTTATTCTTCATTTACTTTCCACAAATATGAATAAACTATTATATACAATACAGGACTTTGGAGAGGCATATGTCAGCTTAGTTATTCATATCTCTATTCCTCAATTTGGTTCACTTGTCAGTTTATCCATTAAATGGAGAAAACTGTGTAAAAAGATGCAATGAAATCATGAATATGCTTGGCAACAAGTAAATGCTTAAGAAATGTAAACCAGAGGCTGGGGGTTTAGCTCAGTGGTGCAGCACCTGCCTGACAAGCATGAGGTCCTAAGTTCAATTCCTGGTATCAAAAAAAAAAGTAAACTACAATTTAAATATAAACCATTAGAAGTAAGATTGCATGTTATGGTGGTATCTTTCATTTGCCCCTCTAGGCAGAATCTCCCTTCTTTTCCACCCTATGCTGTGCCCTAGAACTATCCTATGTGGACTACATCAAGATTCCCTTGCCCTGACTTCCAGTTCAGATTGCTCCATGGGAAGTCCTAACAGGCCATCCAGAAAGAAAAAAGCAAGAACGAGAGTTTTTATTCCCACAACTTCCTTCCTGAATTTCTTGACCCCAAGTCCCAATCCCAGTAAAATGACCCTTCACATAACCCCTTCTGCCTCTAGAAGTAGAGGCAATAAGATCCCACTATTACTAGTGTCAGAATATTCCACTAACCACAGTTGTTTCTCTACACAGTTTCAAAATACCCAATTTAAATGTACCACGTTTCCTGGCAGACCCTAACATACAAAGTAGATGAGAACAGAGCTGGGAATCAAATAGCTTGGATTTAAGCTGCACCTCTACTAGTTCACTCCTATGACCCCCGTCAGAGTCTTTCCATTTCTAGACCTCAGCTACCTGGCCTGTAATACGACTGAGTTGGACTTTCAGCTCTCTTGTGCTACAACTCCCTGCTGAATGTTCTGTGAAGCTATCCCAGAAAAGTGATGCACATAAGGGAGTAACTCCCTGCTGATTCAGGGGGCCCCAGTAGCCACAGAGCACCATTCCAACAGAAGTATTACCTGTCTCCCCATAGCTGGAGTTTTCATCTGCCTCACCCAGAGATGCCCCTCCCCCCTCCAAGTAGCAGAAAGTGGGCAGGGTTGGGCAAGGCCTCCAATCAACAGAGGGACCAGAGGGACGGGGCAGTTCAACTTCCAATCTTGACTGGTCATCTCCTAAAATTCTCATTTCCTGTTTTACCTGGGAGTGGCCTCAGGTGAAACACTGCTCTAAGAACTTTAATCGCCAATTTGTCTTTGATACTCTTTCCACAGTATGTTACTCTCAGCAAGTTGAAGACCTCTGCAGGTCCTAAATCAGAGCTTTCGAGATCCTCTCAGGACTTCTATGTCGACCACCCCACAGCAGGGCCGAGTCTCGAGAGAGCATAACGAGCGGCAATACAGGTCTTTGGGGCCGTCTCCTCTTTTCTGTCTGACACTGGGCTTGCCACCTCGGCACCTTCCTGCCTGTCGGCGAAGACCTCAGGAAGCTGGGGCTCGCAGAGGGCATCCAGGTGCAGGTCCGGGTCCGAGGACCTGGACGGACGCGAGTTGGGGGTGAGGGGACTCGGGACCTCGCAGTCCTACCCCCACGCTGACGCGCCGCCACGACAGGATTCACCCGGGGTAGAGTCCAGAAAGAGCCACAGCCGCGCTTGCGCGACTCGGAAGGCGCGCGGCCTGGGGGCGGGGCAAAATGGGGGTGGGGTCTAGCGCGTTGGATTTACGCATGCGCAGAGACCGCTCTGCCGTTCTGCCCAGGCTACAGGCAAGGCTCCGCGGCTAACTTGCCCTGCGCCCACCAGTGGCAGATCACGGGATAGGTGACTGCTACGCAGCTACGAGGACCTTCCCAGTCCGGAGGGTCGGGTGATGAGCCTCCCACTGAGAATATTTGCGCATAAGGAACTGTGCTTCAGAGACCGTTTCGCCTACCTTTAGGACCACAGTCCAGAATTGTGCTGCGAGCTTCAGTTTCCCTATTTAGGAAAAGAGATACACTGGAGAAGAATGAAGCCGCCGCAGCCACCACGTTTTTTCCCTTGGACGAGGAAAGGATGACTGAACCTGGCCACCGTGAAGACCTGGGGGGCGGTGAGGGTTGCCAAAATTTGGTGGGACGCAGCCCCGGAGATCTGTCCGGCTGTGCGTCTTTCTCCTGACCTGGGCCCACAAAGGCTGGCACTCCAGGCCTTACCCTCGCGAGCCAACCCGTGCAGGAGGGGGAGGTAGGAAGGCTCGCAAGTAGCTGTCTCCTCTTAGGGCCTAAGGGGCAGGCAGTACAGAATCACCTGTTGCATTAATTGGCACCACGGGATGGAATGACCCAAAATGTCACAGGGATCCAGAGATTAGGTCTCTTTAGGTCACTAGGAATCCGGGGCCCAATAGGGGGGCTCCCAGGCAAGGTCAAGCTGATGGGGAAGCTTGGGCTTTTTTTGTGGCTCCATCCATTAGGAGTGGGACAGAGTCAGGGGAAGACAGGGACTCCAGTGACCTCCACCCAGCATGCCTAGGGATAGGCATCGAGCGCTTGGGTGCCAAGCTCTGGCCTCAGGAGTCAGCCCTAGTGGAACGCTGGCTCTCTATCCTTCATGACTGTCTTCGTTTACAAACTTGCGGCTCCTCAAGCTCAAACTCCCTGAGCCTTCATTTAAGGCCCACTTTTCCCTAACTCATCTCACCTTTGTTACTCTCTTAACACCTAATCACCATTATTCACGAAGACTTACCTTTCAGTGTCTATCAAGTCTTGATATCCCCCGCTCCCACAAGATCTGCCTCCCTAATCTCTGGATTGCTATACCTGCCCTTGCCTCAAAGTTTGCTAAAATTCCATTCCCTCCCCAAATTTGACAACCCCTTCCTTTGTTCTAGTATCCACTGAGGAATCTTGATGTTATGTAAGTGGAATCTTGTCAAAAGAGGTAACCCATTACTTAACGTTAACAATACATGTGATGGTTCTTTTCTAATAAGAAAGGAATGGGCATGTTGTTTCCACACAGGGAAGGCTGAAGCAGAAGGATCACTTGAGTCTGGTAGTTCAAGACCAGTTTGAGCAACAGTGAGACTCCAACTCAAAAAAAAAAAAGGTCTGGAGATGTAGCTCAGTGATAGAGTGCTTATCTAGCATGTGCAATACCTTGGGTTCAATACCCACTCACACCAAATACGAAAGGAAAAAAAAATCTTCTTCCAGACCATATATTCCAATGTATGACTTGGAAAATGTCACTTTAATCCCTTTGGGGTTCCCTGATAATTCCCCATCTTGTGGCTTGAATCCCTTATTAAATGATTACTTCCCTCTAGGACAGAAACTATGCCTTAAATATGCAAAACTTTGAAATCTTTTGAAATTGTGGGATAAATACAGACATTTGGAGAACGTGGAACTACAAGTATTTTTGTACCCTTCACAAATATAATCACTTCTCTTAGTGTATGAGAAAAATATATTGTACAGAATGTTTAGACTTCCAGTTTAACACAAGTCAGTGTGATAGTATATAGTAGAATGAATATTGTGATGAGTAAAAAATTGGTCTTTTGGTTTGGTTTATCAAGTACTAGCCAGATGAACTCAGGGAGAACTCTTCAGACATCCCTAAAAGTAGAGTTTCCTCATGTTCAGTTTGAGTTAGGGATAATAAATATACTAGCCCCCATCTACTTTACACGATAATAGAAAAGGTCAAATGTGAAATGGAATTAAGATTATTTTAAGTATCTGTTCAAAAACCAATCCTTAATAAATATTCTAATGAAATTTTAAGTTTTAAATTTTGTTACTAACAAGTTTCTAGGTGCTGACTGACCATTTTAAAAATCAGTCAGTTCTGAATCTTTGCCAGTATGTGAGGAAGGCTGGGGTGAGCAAGTAACCTAGCATGACCCACAAAGGGAGTCAAGGAATTATAGAATCCTGGACCTTCACTGCTACGTGCCATCCTTTAAGCCACTGTGGCCATCAGTTTCATTAATAAAATGAGTAATAATGGTATGAGGTCTTTTTTTAATGTAATTAGTGCAGGATGTACAGGGTCTTACTACACAGATCAGACTCAGTGATCCTCTTGTTTAAAGGCTCCCAAGTTCTGGAATCACAGGCACATGCCTCCATGTCCAGTCTAAAATGAAAAATAATGGTAATAACAACTGCTACTTAGTACTTTCCATGGGCTGTGTACTATTTCTAGCACATTCCATGTACCCAGCCATGTAACCACCATCTTTACCCCCTGTGAGGACTCTCAGTATCTCCATTTTATGAGTGAGAAAACTGAAACACAGTTTAGTCATTTGCCTAAGGCCACCTGGTAGCAAGCAGGAAGCCTAGGATTGATCCCATACAATACAAACTGTAGGTCTATGCTCTTAATTATGCTGGGGTTATTGTGAGGATTCCATGAAATACACATAAAATACTCAGCATAGTGCCCAGTGCAAAGCTCTTATGATTAGTGTATCATTGTGAATCGTAAGTAGGATGATGCCTGTAGGTGTAAGGCACAGTTTCTGGCACAAAGAAGATGCTCTAGAAGTTGGTTCCCTTGCCTACAGACATGGGCAAGGTGAAGAATATTTCCCACTGTGAAAAAAGAGGCAGGAAATGCTCCTTTATCTGTGTAGTTTATCCTGAGGATAAGAAGTTGGCAGCAGAGTGTGGTGGCACACACCTGTAATCCCAGCACTCTGGGAGACTGAAGCAGGAGGATCACATGTCTGAACCCAGCCTATGCAATTTAGCAGTTTTGTGAGACTCTGTTTCAAAATAAAAAGAGTTGGGGATATAACTCAGTGTGAAGGTCTTGAGTTCAGTCTCCAGTACTATACACACACACACACACACACACACACACACACATACAGCTCAGCCTTTCAAATATACCCTTCCTACAGACACTCATGTCTTTATTTTATTTTTTGAATTGGTATGGCCCACAAAGGCTCATGTGTTTGGAAGGTCATTGGATTATGGTCATACTACAGCTTCCCTAACTTGCTGTTAGGAGCTAGGGTCTGGTTGTAAGATGTGGGTCACTTGAGTGCTTCCATCTCTGCTTCCTGGCCACTGTGATGGGAGCAGCCTTCCTGCACTGCAGTCTCTTCCACCAGGCTGTTACTGCCATGGCGCCAGCCAGCTGTGGACTGAAACCTCTGAAGCCATGAACCCAAATAAATATCCCCTTTGGTTTTTTGATTTCTATATTTAGGACAGGGTCTACAGGGTCTCACTACATACATTGGACTCATAGTGATTCTCCTGTTTTTTCAGCCTCTCAAGTGCTGGGATTACAGGTGCGTGCCACCATGCCCAGTCTCAATCACAGTCTCAGCACACCCC
>NDGM011222347.1:6201-18130 GCA_002564305.1 Octomys mimax
TCTCTCTCTCTCTCTCTCTCTCTCTCTCTCTCTCTCTCTCTCTCTGGCTGTCCCTGTCTCTCTGTCTCACAGCAATTTGTCTGTTTTAATTTAGGTTAAAACAGGACTCATAATAACACTGGAATTCTTTCTCCTTTCTTTCTTTCTTTCTTTCTTTCTTTTTCTTCTGAAAGAGGAGATTGTGTAGAATTGGGGTTAATTATCCTTTAAAGGTTTAGTAGTGTTGCTGGCTTTCTTGGGTACTGTTGACTCCTCCTGGAGATTCTTTCCAGATTCAAAGTACTGGCCAAGACAAATGAAAGTGACAGTGAGTTTTTAGACACAAATGGTATGAAAAGAAGTGTGTTTAATAAAGTAAATGCAGGCCAATGATGGGAAGAAAAGAAACACACTTTACAGAATGAGGCCAAGCAAGTCACCTTGAAAGAGGGTACTCTTAGCATAGCTTAGTGACTAACAACCTTCACACCCTTCACTCTTAGGATGACACGTATCTAGGCTGTGATGCTTGATATTGTGCCAGAGGAATTCAAGATATCATTTTCTGGGTGGTCACAGGTGTAGTCCTTAGGAGCTGTCTCCCTGCATGTGTATCTTAGATTTTTTTTGATTAACAGGTCCTGCATATTTGTCCAGTCAGTTTGCCAGACCCTAATCACCTGCTTAATTTCCCCCTAAGAGATATAAATCTCCATAATTCTTTAAGAGAAGGCTGGGATATAGAGGCCTCTGTCCTCATATGGCTATTTCTGGCTGAGAGGAGCTGGAGATCATGTGCCCTGTAACTACCTAGGAATATTCCAGCTTATGTGTTGGCATGAAAAAGAACTATCAGAAGACAATGAGAAATGAGTAAATATTTGCATGCCAAGCATTGTTATCTGTTCAGTGAGAGAAAGCTTGCGAAACTGGCCAGCAGAGTCATCAGCCACCACTGGAATCACCATCGGAAGCCTTGAATGGATAAAGTTTACTACAGTGGTGATCTGTCTAAATGATTTTTCTCTGTCCAAAAAGCTGGCCTATGCCACCTCTGGCACTTAGAGACACTGAGGTGTGTTTCCATGCAGCCTGTGGAGGAGAAGGTGTGGTGAAGATGGATATTAGATAAACTACGAAGAGCCCGACGGTTATAGCTTAGCAAAATTACCCATCTCACGAATCTGATTAAAACCAGGAGTCCCAGGAGAGGTGGTGCACTAGGAGTCACTTAACTGGTGGGTTACATATCATTCACACCTCTCCTTATTTGCAGTAGGAGCCCTATTGTAGCCATATTTTTTGAAGAGCAGCTACAGGTCTTTGGGAGGTCCACAGCAGTGGCTTCTCTTGGGCTGTCTTTTTCCTCATTTCAGGTGTGGCTGGCTTTCTCAGTGAAAGCTGAATCCAGATATCTATCTCTGCCTCCCTCACTGTAGTGGCAGTGGGAAGGCTCACTGAAAAGAAACTTTCCACTTTTTTTTTTTTTTTTTTTTTGGTGGTACCAGGGATCGAACACAGGGCCCTGCACTTGCCAGGCAAACTCTTAATCCACTGAGCTATCTCCCTAACCCCCTCCACTTTGGTTTCCTTTGGAGTGTAATTGTCCCTTTCCCCTAGTTTTAATGATCATTTGGTCTTCATGATGAACATTAGGTGGTCCCCTGGGGTCAGGAGCTGGAAAGACCCTGTTCCCATACAGGTGAAAAGCCTATTGTTTTTGGCCTCAATTGATAAGATATTGTAGGATCCATGACCAGTTCAGTATGGAAGAGGCCTCCTACTAATTCCAGTTTCGCAGGTGTTCTGAATAATCATGGAGGCTATTGTCAGTATGGTGGAAAACATTCACAAGTTTCTTGGCAAAATTTTGCCTGAGTTTGATTTATGTTCTGGTTGACCCTTTCAAACACTCTGGAAGACGGAAGTCTCCATGGAAAATAGTGATGGCACTTTATTCCTTTATTCCTAAAGCTTTTCCACTTCCTGAGTTGAGAGGTAAAAGAAAGCCTATTGTCCCTCTGCAGGGATTGGGGTTATACAACCTGGGGGATGATTCACTTGAGGAACATCTTGAGTACTTCTGTACCTTTCTGTGACCAGGAAGGGAGGCCTCAGTGCAGGCTGTGTGGGCATCAGTGAGGACCAATACTTGTTTAAATCCCCCATATGGTGGTTGGTGAATAAAATCTAATTTCCAGTCATACTGTATGTTCTTTTCTCCTGTACATGTTCTAACCAAGGACATGTTCTTGGCTTACCAGAGGTATTGTAAGTGCAGAGTAGTTAAGTTCTAAAGATCTCTCCCATGGTCATGTTAGTCCCATCCCATAAAAATTCAAATGGTAATTTCCCATTAGCATCTCTTTCCATATGGAAAAAATCCTGAAAGGTTTTTATAGCTTTCTCTTGGGTCCTATGAAGAAAGACTGGCTTGTTTTCTAAATGTCACTAAGGTCTCCATTAAATGTCCCTGTACTGGATCCTATTTAGCATCCTATGCAGGTAATGGACTGATTTTAAAGGTTGTTTAGTAACTTCACATGAGGTCAAGGTCTGGAGGGTCTGTGAGGCTACTCCTTTTGCCTCTTCATCAGTCTTTTGATTTTTCTGAAGAGACTTTTGCCATGTCTCTGGTGCTCCTTGTGGTAAGTGACAGCAACCTGCCTAGGATGACTGTCTTAAGTTTCCCAGAAAATCTCTTCCTAGTAAAGGGGCATTAGACAGTGGAACAATTAAACCCTCATGTTAGAACAATTCATCTTATAAATGATGCATCTGAGGTGCAAAGAAGCTCCAACCAGGCACACCTAGACCCCAAACACAGCTGTACATTTACAAGGGACTTTTCTAGAGAAGGAAGTCAGAGACCAACCACCTTTGAATCCAAAAGGAGTGGAATTGGGTGTTCTCAGACTTCAACTCAATTGGGGTTCATCATAGGAGATGGAGATGCTGCTGGACAGGGGACAGAAGATTGCCCAGACCCTGTCCATTTCTTCAAGACTGGCAGGGGAGGGTTTGGTTTGGCCTCTTCCTCTCAGGAAGGGAGAAAATTCAACCTCCCAAGGCCGTGAATCAGGGCTTTGGTTCCTCGACCTGTGGGGTGGGTCTGGGCAGTAACATGCTGTAGTCAAGGGCCTGGTATCCAATTTTCTTGTCTGTGGAGCAGAGATCCTTTCCTGTGTGATTCTTGAGTTTTCTTTTATGCCTTGAGTTTGCTTAGAGCATTATCATAATTTTGTTCTACCTTTTTGTCCTCTAGCTTTCTGTTTTCTTCTTCATCAAGATCTCTGCTATTAAACACAGAATCAAATGTGTTTACCAACTAAATCATATGAATCCAATGCCCCATCAGTAAACCTACTAGATTCTTCTGGAAATCAGCCTAACTCTTCTTTGCATGCTGGGTGTTGGTGCCAAGAACAATGGAGTTGAGTTGTCCCTTCTGGTCCTGGGACATCTTTTAGGAGCAGAATAAGCCCTGAGCTGAAAGAGTAAGAAACACCAGTGTGAGTATGTGCTGTGGGCCAGAAAGCTGTCTGAGGAGGATGAAAAGGTCAGTGAATACTGGGTCTCTCTGGGGAGCTACTTGCCTGGAGAATTCCCTTACCACTTAAAGACAATCATAGTGAGCTCTGGGGCCTAAGGATTATAACCAGAAAGTCAAGGAGTCTAAACAGGTAGTTCTTTTCATTTAACAGGTGGGAAAGATTCATAAGTTTCTGACAGACAGATGAGAATCTGAGGCTAGGAATCAGTAATATCAAATTTCTTTTACTAGGAGACATCTTTAAGTACCTAGTTCTTGGGTACTTCAAGAAATATCACAAATGCCTGAACATGAGGGATTTCACACCACTCTCCTTGCCTGGTGCCAGAAGGTCTAACTAAAGAACAGGATTGTAATTTAGGTGCCATTCTGTTTCTGAATCTCACCATTTTCTAGTTTATACTGGGCCCAAATAGGACTGTAATAGAAAAGAAGATTGTTTCTCAGATGTCAGGATCATTAGGATTATTTTTTCCCCAATGTTTAAAGATACAGCCTAGAGACAGTTCAGCAGACTTAAGTGCCTGTTTATGTAATCTGGGTTTGATCCCACCACCAGATGCTGCACTGGCCCCACCCCGGCCATGCTTAGCCAGCCACCAAGACCAACGGTGGTGCACAACTGTAATCCCAGTGCTGGGAAGGCTGAACACAAGCGGACCACCATGAGTCTGAGATGCATAGTGAGACCCTGTTAAAACAAACCAGCAAACAAACAAGCAAACAAAAAACCAATACAGCCAAGTGGTGAGGTCATTGGAACCTGGAGGGTGTTTTCTATGGTATGTCATGGGGCCTATGGAGGGAAAGAAAGGATTAGTTCTGGGATCTGTCCAGAGGTTCCCTGACAGGAGGCTGTAGCCTCGTGGAATCCCAGTACTCTCCATGAAAATGAATTCTACTACCAGAAGTTTCGTGTGAAGCAAGTGGCTCAGCATCCACTTCCTCTTTTCCTGAGAGAACTCTGTACCCTATAACTCACTATGACTCTTTGAAGATAGTGATAGACCACTTGAGAAGCAGTGTCCCTCAATTTTTCCTGACAGTAGAAAAATTTGATATTTACTTTTTTTAAGGCAGTAGATGTAGCAAAAATACATTTAGCCTTTAAGATAAAAAGAAAATACCTGAAAAGATCTACATAAAATACCTGAAAATCCTCTATAAAGACAGGATTTGTTTTATACTAACTCTAGCACTGAAAAAAAAGTTACTTATACTAACTTTGAATATTCACAGCTAGTTGGCTGGACCACTGGCTGCTCTGCTGTTTTTATGCTTAGGCCCACAGGCACCTACTCTAGATTACCTGAGTTTCAGTTAAAAGACAGGGAGGGGTGTGTAGAAAAGAGGTGAGTTGGAGACCCATCTGCTTCCAGAGAGGAGAAGCTTTAGCTTTTAATCTATGTGGCTGAGATATCCTGGTTTCCATGAGGTCTTCCGAAAAATAAAATATGAGGAAAACATAACTTAAACTTGTGACTGACCCACATCAACCAAACTGGCTGGAAAGCATAGCAGAAATTTGTGCTTATCAAGACATTTGGGGGGCTGGGGAGATGGATCAGTGGAATAAGCACTTCCCTGGTAAGTGCAAGGGCCTGAGTTCAATCCCTGGTTTCGCAAAAAAAATAAAATAAAATAAAATAAAAAGACATTTGAGGTCATCAAGACATAAAGTAGGTCATCTAGGAAAAAGGAGAAGAGACTTTCAGCATGGAAAATGGTGGTATAGGGCTACTGGGGCTGAGAACATGTTACCAATGTCTATCATCCTAAGACTTGGAAAGCTGAACAATTATTGGTGAGAACAAAAGTGTGGGAGCAAGAGGGACAACTCAAGTCTAGGTTGTACACATGAAAGCAGTCTTCTCTGTTCTGTGACAGGGCTGGTAATGACTCTCTGATAGTGCTGGAACCACACAAGTGTGGAGGATGCTGTGGGTTCCTATGGACTTACATGGGGCATGCATCCCAAAGCACAACACTGCACAGAATAAACCCACCTTAATGCAAAGTGGAGAAAGCCTGTCCCAGCAGCACAGTAGGGGGAGAGAGGTTCAGGGAAGAATGGAGCACTGCGAAGAAGTACCATGTGGAGCAAGGGTACAGACAGCCAGGTGCCGGGACACCAACATCACCTCCAGCACCAGCTCCCGGCCCCCTCCCCCCCAAAAAAAACCTTGCTCCTACATCCCGAGTGGGAGGGGTCTCTAATGCTATGTTACCAGTGCTCTGTGGTGCTCCACATGCTTCTAAGTATGCTTAACAGGTTCTTGTCTTGAATAAAGAATTGAATAGGATGAACAAACAAACAAAAAAGTAGTAAGACTTTACATTTATTGGTGGTAGAGAAAGAAGTTTTTTCTGTAGAGCAAGTGAGTAAACAAAATTTAAGTGAAGAAGCATGCATCACTGAGTGCCTGCTTCTGAGGGAGAGAGAGCCAGAGCTGTGAGGTTAGAGGTCACTTCTTTGGTGTCCCCATTACTCAAGCTGCCTTTAGAGCTATGCTGTCCTGTCAAAAAATGGGGCTTGATGTCACACCAGAATAATTAAAGATAGCACTGTCTGGTGAGTCCCAGGGAGCTGCTTCTTATTACTGTCATCGTGCATATGTGCTGAATCTCAGTAACAATGTGGCCCTGCCCATTTGCCCCACCAGTCAAGTGTGCCTTCACCTCCTGCCTCAGTAGCACACACAAATCAGGACATCTGAGCAGCTTGCTCCCACGGAGATGGGCTACCATCGAGTGAAGTAACAAAAATGTTGGAGCCAATATGAGGAGTGAGAGGAAATGTTCTAGTTTACCTATGGAAATGTGAACAACTTCAGAGGAAGTCAGTATGAAGATTCCTTAGATAAATTACAACTAAAACTAAAATTCCATTATACTCAGCTATTCCATTTCTAGGTATTTTTCCCCAAAGAATTAAAGACACTGATTCACATGATTTAAGACTTAGATTATCTGCTGGTTTCTTGGTGTGTGTGTGTGTGTGTGTGTGTGTGTGTGTGTGTCTGTTGGTACATGTTGCTATAGATTCTGAATGAAAAATCATTTTTAATGGTATGGAATGTTCCTCTTACTTCTAGTCAGTTTTTATGTGTGCCAAATCATATTTTGTCTGATAATACTTTAATCATTTTTATTAATAATTTTTGCTACATTATATATTTGCTAAAATATATATTATTATTATTTTATATTTGACATTTTGTAATAACATATATTTGAGTTATTTTTAGTACTATTAAATTATCTTTCATTTTAAACGTTTTAAATACATGAGAATGAAAATAGTGGTATATACACATATTTTTATTTATTGCGGTTTCTCCTTATGTTTTAGTAGCTGATGTGAAAGATATTTTATGGATTCTAATTTTACAGAGTTACTATGTTTGTGACATTCAATAGGTTTTCCAAATAATTGCTATAGATATTGTGTATCAGTCTACTGTTATTATTGTTTTATAGCTTCAATTAACATACAGAATCTTAATTTCATTTAGATCCCTTAACTTTGTCTTTCTAAAGATAATTGCTTTGTATATAAGCAATGCAGTTAAACTTTTTCTTGTAATAATAAAATGTAGTTGAAAAATCTCAAGACCAGACACAACCTCTATTTTTTCTTAATTATTATTTTATTTGTAGTACAGGCCTTCATAAGCCACTTGCATTTCTGCCTCGACCTGTTATAGCGAGCTATTAAGGACAGCTACAGTAGTGACCTACACTTTGCCTTCATTTGCCTGTAACTGTCTGAATGGGCCCTTCATTTTTTATGGATTTTTTTCATTTGATATAAAGTACAAGATTAATAGTCATAATCCTTCAGAACTTTAAATGAGAATATAGCATTTGTTTCTGGTCTCTGTGGTTTAGATAAAACATCTGTATTCATTTGCATTGATTCTTTCCTATAAATAACCAACAATGCTTTTGGCATGCCAAATCTGATAGGAGAGAATGTTTTGGCTCACTTTAGCATTTGTTATTAAGCCTGCTTTAAAAAACATACTCTACAAAGGCCCTTATACTCATCCAAATACTTTTGTTCCAGACACTTTCCCATGAAGGAGGACAAGTAGTAAGAGCTGCCATGTGTAGCCTCTGACACTTTTCATGGGCAAGGCACTCCGGGCTGCTCATTACCAATTGCTAACAAACAGTTTAATAAGTTGTAGCTCTTGTTTACTTCTTTTTCAGTTTTGACAAATTCTAATTTGAGCTGAAAGAGACTGGATTCTAACTACCTTTAAATATCAAGGGTTATTTTACAGAAGGTTTCCACCAAGATTTCAAAACAAGGCCTGAGAAATCAGCCAGTGTGCACCCAAGAGGGCTGTGTGTGAGGCACAGTGAGAAGCCTAACATGAAGTGGAAACTTCAGAAGTTTGGAAAAGCCAGGAATGTGGATCATCTAAGGAAAGTTGCAAGGAGAGAGCAAAGCCAGCCAAGGAGAGAAGCCATGGGAGCTACAGCCAGCAGCATGCCATAGGGACGGAACCACATGGAGCTCACAATTTGCCAGAATTGCTCTAGATATTCCACAAGGAACTACAGGATTTAACGCTTTTCCATCTGGATTTTGAGCTTGCTTCGGTTCTAATGCTTGTTATTCTGCTGTTTATACCTTTTGGAATGCTAATGTTTTCCTTGTTCCATTGTTTTTTTTTGTTGTTGTTGTTGTTTCTTTGTTTGCTTTTTAAAGCGAGGATAGAACTCAGGCCCTTGGAGCTTGCCAGGCAAGCGGTTGTTCTACTGAGCCATCTCCCCAGGCCCTCCATTGAATGTTGGAAGTGTTTAACTTTTCATTTGTACAGGGGCACACAGCTAAGAATTTGCCTTAGATCTGGGAGGAGACTTGGGACTTGGAATTTTCAGCAATACTGAAATTGTAGGATTTTGGCAACTCTTTCAGATGTACTAAAATGCCTTTTGCATAAAGAGATGTGCCTGAGTCATTGGAGGCTCAGGGGCAGAATAGTATGATTTATATCTGGGTGCCCCCCCTGCAAAGACTCATGCAGTCATTGGAGTGGCCTTCTGGACTTCATGATTGATTCATGGTCCAATCCTGGGGTTATAGGTAGAAGTGCTTCTGGGATTATAGGCGAAAGTGCTGCTGAGATTATAGGTATGAGTGCTACAACCAGCCTGAAACCAATAGCCTGAATGCAATATAAGGGAGAGAGACTTGCCCACTTCCTCTGCTGCTGCTGCCGTCGCCACTGCTCCTCCCTTTTTGCTCTTCCTGTTTCTCTGTTTTCTGCCACCACAATGAGCTTCCCTCTGCCATGTGCCACTCTTGTCTTGGAGCCAGCTGAATATCTACTGAAATTTCCACAAAATGTGAGCTAAATAAACCTTTTCTCCCTTAATTTTGTGTGTGGGGGGGTATTTTGTCCCAACAATGAGAGAAAAGCAATGAAGACATCCTGCGTTAATTCCCTTTCTCTAAAATCATCCCCAAACACCTAGAAGGGGACCTTGCTCTGGATGTGTAAAGTCATCACGGGGCTGGAGAGCTATCTCAGTGGCACAAGGGCCTGCCTGGCAAGCACAAGGTCTTGAGTTCCCAAGTCATCACGATGAGCAGATTTTCCTCAATCAGTGACAGCAGCTGAGTGTGAAAGTTCACCTCAATATTTTGTTAGACGGGCATTGCCATATTAAACATTGGACAGGATTTTCTTTCAAGTTCTGAGATTTATTTTACCAATAAATGTTTCTTTTGGGGAGATAAATATTTCCCTTGATCTCCTGTGGAGGTTCCTGTCCACCTTCACAATAGAAGTGTTTTGCAAAGACAAGCTGCTGCCTGCTGAAAGCCTGTATTGGTCTGTTGACATTCTCCTTAAGAGTAAGCTATCCCAAAGCCAGAAATAATTTTGCTAACCACTATAGAAATCCTGAGTACGTGCACATCCAGCATTGGCTCATAGCTTTAAATGAATGTTTTTAGCTTGTACCAGGACCATGTCATCACAGGGCCAGGGATATCTATTTCAAATTATACTTAACTTTCTTTTTATGGATGAGTAGCAGATAGTGAGTTCCGACAAATAGTAAGCCCAGGAGTAAGGGAGAAAAGAAATGAACCGCATGGTCAAATAAGTTTGGGATGTGTCCCCCTGGCCCTATTTGCAGCTGTTTACAACGCAACTTCATACTATGACACTCTAAAAATACTGCCATAAAACAAGTTAGCTGTATTTTGTTTTTCAGTACTGGGGATTGAACTCAGGACCTTGCACTTTCCAGGCCCATGCTTATTCTACTGAGCTATCTCCCCAGCCCCAAGCTCTATTTTTTTTAAACTCTCCTTTTTATAATTGGTTTTTCTGAGGGAAAAGTTCTCTTCTCCATTCAACTTCATTTTACTCTCAAGAAAATAAATTATATTATCATCTGAAGAAAGCATTTTATCAACCTATAAATATATTTGATTTTATTGGTTTACAGCACAATTTTAAATTCCACACAAGCTAACTTGGTGTTAGGTTCTATAATTAAAAAAAAAAAACCTGAAATTTATGTGCCAGGAAATATTTCTTTTCCTGAGCAATCTTACTTGGTATTTTTATACGCCTGTGGACACAGCTTCTTACATGCTGCTTGTTCTCCTGGAATAGAAACAAAGCATAGACCACAGCATTTCTCCTGTGTCTGCATACATCTTTATTATCTTGTTCACTCTATTTTTTCTTTGAAATTAATTATATCATTGTCTACCTATAGAAGAAAGACAATGAGAATGTTTAGAGTCTAGGGTTCCACATCTTCATTTTACTACCTTTCGGAGCATATCTTGACTCCAGCTTACTGCCACATTGCTGGCCAATCCTCTCCGCACCTGCCTGCCGGCTCATTGGCAGCACTGAAGAATTGTCTTACATGTGATTTCATAGTGAAGCACTTTCCTTCTAACTACGACGCTCGCCACATTCTGCCTCTTGCTATGGATCCGATACGATACATACGATATTATGCATCATATTACTAAACTCCACAATAAATTCCTTACTGCCACGGTTCTTCCTTTAACCATTTTTATTGCTACGATGGGAGCTTGATAAGGGCATTTTATCCACTCCCAAATATTTGATTAATTTTAAAACTTCAATCTCATCCACTTTCTTAAACTTTCAGTATTTTATAGATTATTCATTTCCACTCTGATAAAGCCTCAGAAATACTGATAATTTCTTTTTGCCCAATTCTTACCAAGTGGGAGTGTAAATCCGAGTAAAAGGGCAATATAATTGGCTATATCAATTGAAATATCTGATGAAAAGTCACCTGTATCTCTTTGCTAATAACAGTTAATTTTAGCCCAAAAACTATATATGCGTCTTACACATTTTTTATCAGTTTCCTTCAAATTTATAAGATTTATCATTCTAGCAGATTTGTATCAAATTCAAGTTCATCCAAGTGTGGATGGACATTTAGCATGAAAATACGGGAAGAATGACCAAGGAAGAGCATAGCACGTAAGCAAATGGAGTTACATGCATCCCATTTTCATGACACTAGAAAAGAAGTCAGTTATCAGTGTTTATGCTGTGTGACATTTTGAATTACTATTTTGCTCATCATGTAAGAAATTTTTATAAGATATTGTGACAGCTCTACAAACGCCAAATCTTTCAAGAAACTGAAACTTTCAAAATAGTCAGAAAAACAAAGTATGGAGACAATCTAAATTAGTGAGAGATTTTAGCCCATGATATACTAAGAGTCTGTACTAAATGCCTTATGTGCCAATAATTATGCTGCATACCTATATAGAAGTGGAAAATATTGTGATTTGTTTTTCTCTTCTAGGTAAAATCTAAAACTGTACTGTCATGTTGATTTACCTTTGGTTTGTTCAAAGAGCATGCTGTAGGAAATACCTTCCTTGCACTCCAAATATCTTCAGCCTTCGAGGATGAACTCTTTACACCAAACTAACTGTAAAACTTTTGAAATTTTGACACATTATGCAGGACTGAGCCTCTTTATAAGTTTCAGAGAGTCTTAATAGACCACTAGCTGGAAATCTCTGCTTGTTTATCTATTTTTCAACCACTCATGCAGAGTTCTAATCGCCCAGTGTCTACCCTATAACCTTGAAACCAAGTTGGCAATATTTCTTAAAGCATCTTGTAGAGAAATTTAATCCTAAAGTGAACATGAAAAATGTTCTGTGTACTACCAATTTTAATGCTCCGTTTTGCAAGTTCAGTTTGCAAGGAGAAATTATACATACTTCCACAATCTATGAATCTTCCTGGAAGAAGATAAAATATGTTAATAAAATGAATTGTTTAAAAGAGCATAAATAGGGCTGGCGAGATGGCTCAGTGGTCTAAAGCACCTACTTGGAACAAGCTGAACTAA
>NDGM011222355.1:3572-13949 GCA_002564305.1 Octomys mimax
TCCTTCCTTCCTTCCTTCCTTCCTTCCTTCTTTCCTTCCTTCCTTCCTTCCTTCTTTCCTTCCCTCCCTCCCTCCCTTCTTTCTTTCTTCTTTTTCTTTTTGTATTTTAGGACAGGGTCTACAGGTCTACAGGGTCTCACTATGTAGATCGGACTCGTAGCAATCCACCTGTGTTCAGCCTCCCAAGAGCTGGGATTACAGGCCCGCGCCACACGTCCAGTCTCAATCACCATCACAGCATGCCCTGGGGGTGGGGCTAGCATGCCTTCAAGGGATTGGAGCCTGGCCACTGCATTTGCCTAAGCAAGCGCTTTAATCTCCTGAGCTATTTGGCCAGCCTTAAATCTGTACCATTTCTAATGTTTTATCAATTATTTTTATACTCTCTTATAAATAAAGAGTAAAAAGGATAAGACAAAAAAACTCACCTTTATCCCAGGCTGTTCTCAAACCTCCTGATGATCCTCCTTCTTTAGCCTCCAGAGCTCTAGGATTACAGGTGTGTGCCACCGTTCCCAGCTACAATCTTAATTAATTCTCTACTTTTTCTAAATTCTGGATCCGGAAGCTTAGTTTATTTATATAGGCTGAAATTTTTAAAAAGCACTCATGCACATATTTTTGCCTACCAACTCTTTTGGCTGAATCTCTCATTTTTATATTTGGTTCTTTCAGGAGTCATATTTATAAACAGTACAATGTAGTGTCTTGTTTCCTTTTTCAATATAAAGTGATGTTTGAAAAATGAAGTGTTTATTTTAAAGGCACTAGATTCTGTTGGGGCTGCTAGAATGTATTTCTAAAAAATAAACTTTAGAAGAATTTTGGATGTACTTGAAAGCTACAACTATATCAAAGAGTTCCACTATATTCCAGATCTAGTTTTCCATATTGTTAATATTTTCAATACATCAGCATGACATATTTGCCATGATAAATAAAACAATGATACATTATTTGTTCCATGATCCAATTTACCAGTCAGTGTTATGCTAGCAACTTCTCAGTCTTTCTTTTTTGTGACCGTGATAGATTTGAAGCAACCTGGTTAGGCATGTCATAAGGTTTTGCCAACTTCAGATTTGTGTAAAGTTTTTCTCATGACATACAGGGCATTCAGGCTTTTGGCCATTATACTACGGAAGTAAAATGCCATTTTTACCATGTTTAATTAAGGGTACATGTAATCAACCTTATGTTTCGATAGTGCTAAACTTGATCATCTGGCATAGGTGTTGTTTTGTTGTTTTAATTTTTTTCACCAAGAAATCACTTTGTCCCCTTTCTTTTTTCCATACAATAGTGATTAAAATTAGAAGACAAATTTCTATGAATTTATGGGTTATAACTTAGGATTCAATTATATATAGTTTTGCCTCAGTGTTTGTAGCTTTGGCAACTGTTGGTTCTTTCCATTAGTTCTTACATCCTAGTCATTTGTATTTTAAACAATTTATCACTTTAAGCTGGATAAGCATTTTAAGTTGTATTGCTGTATAAGATGTTTAGGGATCATTCTGTATATTTTCTTCCTCTAATATTCCTAAAAAATGTGTATTTACCTTTAAAATTGCCACACCCCTTGATATAAGAGATTAGGGCATGTCAACACTCTCTGGGGAAGTAGATGTAACCTTATCTTGTTGCTTGGATAAAATACCTGATACCCAAAGTGAAGAAAGGAAAGGTCAGTGGAGGTTTCAGTCCATACTCAGCTGACTCCCAGGCAGAATGGCACATGGCAGAGGGCAGCATTTCATGGCAGGGGAAAACAGCAAAATAGCAAGAACAAAAATAGGAGGAGAAGTGGCAACAGAAAGCAAGTCTGTCTCCCCTATGTTGCATCAATGCAATCTGCCCCAGGCTGGGTGCAGCACTCATACCCTTAATCCCAGCAGCACTCACACCCATAATCCCAGTAGATCATGAATTAATCACAAAGTCTAAAAGTCCACCTCATGATTGCATGGGACTTTTGGGGAGGACAATTAGACACAAACCATAACAAACTTGTTAATTACAAGATCCTGGGCGCATGGGCAAAGCGGGCTTTTCTCAAAAACTGCAGCAGGTTTACAATAGGGTGGCCTAGACTTGAGGTGTGGAATCCCAACACCACACTTGAGCACCCACATGTAGGAACCCTTTCTTCAAGATTTGGACATCATATCAGGACACAGGCACCAGAATAAGCCTGGTATGATTTTTTCATGGTAGTTCTTCTTGCTTTCTGTACAGTGTCCTTGTATATTACTTTTTTTCCCCTTTTACTAAGCCCAAGCTCATTTTGCAGAGGCAGTTTCTTTTTCACTCACCACTTTCACTTTTTCAAATAGACTTGGCCATATTTGCTTTTTGCTTGTTTTTGCTACATTCTTTATTCAAGATGAGAGCAAATTTGAGTCTAACTCCAGAAGAAGAGGTGAGCATCCTTGAACCCAATCATGTTTCGTTGGCAAGCCACTTTTAGCAGGAGCTACCCAATAACACACATGCTACAAACGTGAGAAGACAAGGCAACAAAATGGCTCCAAAATATCTCAGTTCCTCCAAAGCTGACCTATGACACCTAAGTGGACAGGAAATCAAAGGTCAAATAGCACAATTTTGTGAAATTATAAAAGTGGGGTAAAAAAGATCAAAAGATGCTCGGTGATCTCAAAGATGATATAACTAAGCAGAAAATAAACAATGAGCAAAATGATCAGTGAGATTATAGAAGACATCAATAAACTGCTAGCAGAGGTAAATGAAATGATATAAAGCATGGCCACAAGAAAATTTGAAGTTAAAAAATTCTACTGGAAAAGGAAAAAAAAAATTCTACTGGAAATATAGATGAGAAGTGACCAGTATGAGCACAATGTCAAAACTAAAACAGAGTTGAGGCAAGTGACAATATACCCAGAGATAACTTAAAAACAACATCATGGAAAATGGATTCAGCAGGTGCTTGCTAGATGATACAAAGAAGACTGATATAAGATTAGCCACAGTTAATGAAAAATCAGAAAACAGCACCAACGGCATAAAAACATGTTCACAAATAAAAGCATAAAACTTTTTAAATATAAGGAAATAATTTAACAAACACAAGAGCTAGGCATATAGAACCCCAAATGTCTATGCTCAGAGGAGAAATTCTCTTTGATGTATCATGCCAAAATCACGAAGTCAAACCCAAGGACAGACTCTTAGAAGCTGCTGAAGAAAAGCAAGTGATTGCTTATATAAGTACCCATGTTATGACTTGTATCTAGATTTTGTCCCAAAGGCTTCTGTGCTCATAGGTGGGGCTTTGTGGAGGTAGCTGGATCTAGAATTAATGTTGGGATTAAGTGTGTGTGATAATGGGTTTAGCTTAGTTCTGGATGTGGATAATGAAGACTATCCTGGGTTTCAGGGCACTAGTCAATAGGCTTATAGCCTGGATGAAGTGCAAAAGGGGAGAGAAGGAAGGCTTGCTGCTAGATGCTTACTGCTGCTGCCTCCTGCCTGCGCTGCTGTTTTTTTTTTTTTTATTTAGTACAGGGTCTGCAGGGTTTCACTATCCAGATTAGACTTGTAGTGATCCTCCTGTTTTCAGTCTCCCAAGTGCTGGGATTGTAGGCATCCGCCACCATGCCCAGTGAATCTGGCTGGCCCTGCTGGCTCTGCTTTTAACTGCTTCTCTTCTGCCATCCCCCACTTCCTTTAACTGTAAAGGTTGGGTATTTTGTCTCAGCAAAATGAGAAAAGTAACTAAGACAAGGACAAAAGGTGAAAAGGACAACATTCACGGGGTACAAACTACTCCACTGTTTTCTCCACTTACTTGAATTTGTTAAGTATCTATGTTTCATTGGTCTTTCATGGTGATTATCTCTTCTCAAAAACTTGCTGATCTTTTTGTGTGTATTTTTCTTTGTATTTGTGTTTTTCAGATTGTTTGTTCTATCTGTTAGTTTTATTAAGAGGATAAAATATTTTGGGGTTTGTTGTGATTCTATATTCAGTGCTTTTATTTATTTTATTGTATTTTTTTGGTACTGGGGATTGAACTCATGACCTTGCACTTGCCAGACAGGCACTTAAACTGTTGAACTATCAGCCCAGCTATATCCAGGGCATTAAACATTAGTGCTTTAGATAACCAATGTTTGCAGAAGGGAACAGTCTTCCTCTCAAAGGAAAGCTTCTATCTTCAGACACACTGGACTGGAGCTTTTCCTGCTTGCAACTGACCTGACCAAAGTGGGAAATGACATGGTAAAAATTGAATAGCTGAATGTTACTGCTGAGGTCCCCAGATTAAATCCATCTAGTTGTTCCAGGACTGTCTTTTGACACATGACTTCTAGGGTGCTACTTTCATCTGTTCTAGCAGTCATTCTCTGAGCTGCATTTTCCACTAATAGGGTTTTTCTATATTTTGTCTCTTTGACCTTCCTCTATGGAGTTTAATGAAGGTTCTATTTGTTTTCCAATGAGTTTATTCATATAATTATTCACTTTTTTTGCCACTTTTAGTGATTTGGTTTGGGAATAGAGGCCTGAAGTATACACTAATTTTTTCTCTTGATCTGTCATATATATAAAATGTATTTTTGGCTATAATGTACTAGTATTTTAAGATGTATTTTTCACATAAATAAAAATGATATAATAATTTGATTTCTAGATCACCTCTTGGAAAATCCACAATGTCATCCAACGCAAGCTGTAAATATACTTTATATAAAATGTCAAAACTCTTTTAATGGAAAAATCCCTTTACCAGACAATAATATGTAGTACTACTTTAATTTTTGTCAACTATTTGTATTATTTTTTCCTGTATCTAAACAATAGAGTTTACCTCATTTTCCATGAATGTAAGGTCTAAATGAATTAAATTTTGTATATTTTAGATGATACAAATAAGTAAAATTTCCCAAATAAATCTCAGATATCCAGACCAATTACAGTAATTTCCTGGCATCATAGTTATTTCATAAAGTAACAAAATGTAGGACTGAAAGATTGGAAAGATACAATATCAAATCTAGGACATTGTCCCTGAAGCCCATGAAAGCTTTTACCACAGGCTAGTACTCAATCAAGGAGGTTTTTGATTTTAGACCCATCTGAGTCCTTTTCCAGAGACAGGCTTTGTTTGAGGTCATTCACACTCAGAAGCATCCCATCTGACTTAACATCTTCTTTCTCAGTGGTCCCACTCGTTTCTGTTAGGCTAAAATGCTGTCTTAGTTGATTTCCTCTGGAATTGGCCTTTCCTCAATGTGTAATTATATCACTCATTCAGATTCATGCTAAGTTTGTCTAGCAAAAGCCACAGAGAAAACTCCATCACTCCCTATTGAGAGTCATAGATAGCCCTTGCTATTCTTAGCAACAATTATTTTCCCTGTACCATTGTCCTTGAAGATGTTAACAGCTTTCCACTACTGCCTGCTCTGCATTATTTTATTCCATCTTGTTTGTTTTTCTTCACCCTGCTCACAACCTATAAAACAACTCACTCATTAAATACTCTCTTTAATGAATGAATTGCCTTTTTGAATGTTCTGTCTGCCTTTGGCTAGGCCTGCAGGTGTACAGCAAGAACTCCTACAATGTCAACAATTAGAAGAGAAATCAAGGAACAAAGTCAGATGTGCCAAGAAAGACACAAAGACTAGCGCAACATGCCAATAGACAGGGAGACTCAAAGCCTTCTCAAGTATAACTGGCCCCAACTGTTACGATAGTCAGGCTAGGGCCAGGCAGATAGCTCAGTAGAATAAACACTTGCCTGGCAAGCACAAGGACCTGAGTTCAATCCTTGGTTCTGCAAAGAAAAAAAAGCAGGCTAACAAAGGTTCTAATTGGTTAGAGTTATGATTCCCAGCTAAAGATCTGATCATGTTAACCAAATATTTCTCCTCTACCTTCTCCCAATAATAAATTTTCAGCTGTTCAGAACTGCCTTTTGGCAACAACCTCTTTTTGCCTTACCTTATGCATTTGTGTTTTCATGTGTAACAAAAGCCCAGAAGCCTACTCCTCAGAGCAGGTATGAAGAATTTCATAGCATGACTATTATTTGTTTTCTGTGAATATTATATTTAGAAAATTCTGAACATAGATTGGGAAAGAAATGACAGATAAACACAATGAGAAGTTAAGCAGAGGGCCAGAGGATACAGGGGTGTGGGGATGAGTGTAAGTTCTGAGGAGAATTAGAATTCAGAGAGAAGCTACAAGTTTCAGTCTTTTCTAGATACTAGTACGTGTAAAACACATTTACATCAGCCTTCCCAGTGGAGTTTGCCAATTCCAGATTCTCCCCAATGAGACTGTCAGCGAGACTCAGCAGCCACCCATTCACCTACCTGCCAGAATATGCTGACTCTGCCACCACTGTTCATCATGAAGACCACCAGAGAGAGAATTCGTATGCTAACCCCTTCCCCTCCAGCACTAGAGTTTACTGCCTACCCCCACCCACCTGCCACCACCTTCCTGCTGGAATTTGCTGATCTGAAAGAACTCTGGAGAGACTTAGTAGGCTGCTCCCTGCTCTGCCAGCCATCCTTGGAGTTTGCTGATTCCTGCCACCATTCCTCACCCTGAAGACCACCGGGGAGTTGTGACTATCACAGTGACCTGCAGGAGCCTTATAGAGCACTACTCTATGCCAATCTCCTATCAAGAGAACCTTGCAGAACTTTGGCCTACACTCATCATCATCAGATCCTTATTGAACTGCAGCTTGTCCCTGTCTCCTTAAAGAGGTGGAAACCACATTGAACCCCACATAGCAGGAGCCTTGGTGAGCCTACACTGCCCTCCCACTCTCTGGAGAGCCTTCCTGACCTGCACCCTCCCATTTGCCATCACCTCAAAAAGTGACAAAAAGAAGAAACAAAAGGTAATCCAAGACCCCTTGCCCACTCAAAAACAAGTCCAGGAGACAAGTTCATAGAAGAACCTGAAGTTATATACCTTAAATTTCTGAGATGATAGCAATTGAAGTAAAGAAACAACTCCATTAGACAGTAGAGGAAACCAGATCAGAAATAATCTCTCAGGTAAAAAGTAAATGACAACAATCATGAAAGAATTGTTCAGTACATCTAAGGAAGACACAGATAAAAAATAGAACTAGGAACATGATGGAAACATTGAATGAACAATACAAAAAAGAATTAGAATGTGTGAAACAGATTCAAACAGATTTCAAGGACATTAAGAATTCCATTGAAAGCTGGCAAAACCTGTTGAATGAAATAGAAGATAGAATTTCAGACCTTGAAGATAGCATCACAGCTAATGAACATGAAAGAAAACATCTCTTAGAAATAATAAGAAATGAAGAAATAATACAACAGCTGCATGATGATACAAAGAAAAATAATATAAGACTAACAGAAATTAATGAGACAGCTGGAGATAACACAAAAGACATAAAAAGTGTGTTCACAGAAGGAATAGCAGAAAATTTTCAGATCACAGGAAAAAAAATCTCATGTGTAGATAACTGAAGCACATAGAACTCCAGATAGCCATAATCAAAAATTATTACCCAGACACATAATAATCAAGATTTCAGAGAATGAGCAAAAGAGTAGAATATTAAAAGCTGTTAGAGAAAGAACAGATCACCTATAATGGAAAGCCCATCAGAATCCCAGCAGCTCTCTTAACACAGACAATCAAATCAAGAAGAATGTGGAGTGAAATTTTTAAAGTCCTGAAAGAAAACAACTTTCAACCCAAACTGATGTATCCTGCAAAACTATCTATTAATTTAATGGAGTGATTAGATACTTCTATGACAAAGAACATCTGCAGAAATTCATGACAACAAAAGCAACCTAACAATGAGTACTGACAGATATTTTACAGATGAAGATGACCACAACTTCAACAACAACAGAAGGGCACAACCAAGAAAAGTAAGAAATTAGGCAAAGGGGAAATATAGAGATCCTACAGTAGGAAAACAGTATGACAAAGGTAAACCAATACATATAGTTATAATTATCAAAATACATAGCCTCAATTCACCAATCAAAAGAGGCAGCCTGGCAAAGTGGATAAAGAAACAAAATCCAACGAGACGCTGCATACAAGAAACACATTTAACTAAAAAAGAAAATAATAGACTGAATGTTAAAGGATAGAAAATAATACTCTATGTGACAGGAACCCAGAAAAAAGCAGGGGTAGCTATTCTGGTTGCTGAAAATATTAACTTCAAAAAAGTATGATTAAAGGAGACAAAGAAGGTCACTACGTACTTGTTAGGGGAAAACTGCTAGAGGAAAAGATAAAAATTATGAAAACATATGCATCCAATGTAGGAGCACCCAACTATATGAGACAAATTTTAATATACATAAAAAATCTAATGAGCAATAACATAATTTTATTGGGGACTGTAATACCTCGCTGACACAAAGAGATAGATCAAGCATGCTAAAAATGAGCAAAGACAAAACAGCACTAAACTGAACTTGTGAAGATATGGATTTAGTAGATCTTTACAGAGTATTACACCTAACAGTGTTAGAATGCACATTTTTCTCAGCTGTCCAAGGGACATTCTCCAAATTAGATCATGTGGAAGCACATAGAACATGTTTAAGAAAATGCCAAAAAAATCAAAATTATCACATGCATATTATCTGACCATTATGCAATGAAGCTGGAAATTGTTGACAAAACAGCAAAAACTCTATAAACACATGGAAACGAGATAATACACTCTTGAATAATCAATGGGTCATAGATGAAAATAAAGAACAAATTAAGCAATATTTGCAATCTAACAAAATGTAGATACAATTTACCATACCCTGCAGGATGCAAAAAAAAAAAAGCGATCTTAAGAGGGAAATTTATAGTGATAAATTCTAACATCAGGAAAACAAACTGAGTCCAAATAAATAATCTTATGCTGCACCTCAAACTCCCAGAAAAAGAACAAGTCAAGTCCTAAGCTCAAAGAAGGCAAGAAATTAAAATGATGGGAGCAGAAATAAACGCAATGGAAACAAAGAAAACAATGCAAAGAATTAATGAGTGGAAGAGTCAATTCTTTGAAAGAATAAATAAAATTGATATGTCCTTAGCCAGTCTCATTAAAAATAGGAAAGAAAAAAATTCAAGTTCATGCAATGAGGAATCAAAAGGGTGAAATCACTACAGACCCTATAGAAATTGAGAAGATAATCAATATTTATTTCCAAAATCTTTACTCTCACGAATGGAAAATATGGAAGAAATAGACAGATTCCTAGATACATATGAACCACCAAAGCTAAATCAAGAAAATATAAAAATTTTGAATAACCCATTATCAGCCAATGAAATTGAAAATGTGATAAAAATCCTGCCATCAAAGTAAAGCCCATAATCCACTACTATTATAAACTACTGGATTATATTGGATTACTCTGCTGAATTAATGCACTTACAATATATGAATGGCAATGGAATACACATCTCTGACAAAAGTAAACAAAAAAGGCATATAAATGGACCATTTTGTAGTGGAAAAATATATATCTGTATATACAAAATAGCATAAATATACAGCTACTTTCTCTTAGTTCAATGAGAAGAAGGTTTTGAACTAATAGTGGTTAGATAAGATATCATGTCTGCATCTTGTACTAGGAACAACTACTACAAAGACAATATACAATGTGTTAATTATTGTAACTGTACTACTAGCATGTTTTGAAACTATCTCATTGCTGCTTCTTTCTCAAAATTATTAAAATGCAAAAAACCCCCCAAACCCAAAGAAAATTCCAGGTCCTGATGGATTCACTGCCGAATTGTAGAAGAAATGTAGGAAGGACTTATTTCCAACTCTTTTCAAACTTTTCGATGAAATTGAAAGGGAAACAAATCTCAAAAAAAAGGCATATAAATGGACCATTTTGTAGTGGAAAAAATATATGTCTGTATATACAAAATAGCATAAATATACAGCTACTTTCTCTTAGTTCAATGAGAAGAAGGTTTTGAACTAATAGTGTTTAGACAAGATATCATGTGTGCATCTTGTACTTGGAACAACTACTACAAAGACAATATACATATATATTGTAAGTGCATTAACTCATATATTGTAAGTGCATTAATTCAGCAGAGTAATCCAATATAGTCCAGTAGTCTATAATAGTAGTGGGTTATGGGCTTTACTTTGATGGCAGGATTTTTCTTACATTTTCAATTTCATTGGCTGATATTGGGTTATTCAAAATTTTTATATTTTCTGAATTGAAACTCATTCATGAAGGCAAGTATTACTCTGATACCAAAACCAGTGAAGGACCCAACCAGAGAGAGAGAGAGAGAGAGAGAGAGAGAGAGAGAGAGAGAGAGAGAGAGAGAGAGAGA
>NDGM011222358.1:4221-15600 GCA_002564305.1 Octomys mimax
TCTCTCTCTCTCTCTCTCTCTCTCTCTCTCTCTCTCTCTCTCTCTCTCTCTCTCTCTGGCTCTGTCTGTTTCTCTCAAAGCATGCAGAAGATTTCTGAAAGGACAGGAATTTTAAGTAAACAACTGCGTCCCTGAAGGGTTAGGACCGCCATAAATCAGTCACCAACGTGCAGATCTCAGTAGCACAAACTTTAAAAGCTCATTTCTTCAGAACCAGTAAGTGGCAGCGCAGGCCACACGATAGGGCGGTCACCTCCCTTCTTCAGTAGCCTTGGCACAGGGACGGGGCAGGGGATCGTGCGTCACAGAGGACTCGCGGGCAGGAGCAGGTACGGGAATCACCTCGGCTTCTTGTTCTGAGAGGAAAAGAAGAGTGGACAAGTAGCTGCTTCAAGTACAGCTGAAAATGAAGCATCTGACGTCTGTGACAGCAGCGGCACTGCGAGGAGGCTGAGCGTCGTCTGCGCGCATCTTCGTGAGGGCACATGGAGCGTCCCACGGTTGCGCCACATCACACAGGCATGCAGCACAAACGCTCACCCAGATTCCTTCCAGGCTTAATAGCGTAGGGGGCGGGGGGACTGAGCTCAGGGGCCTCAGTGCCTGCAGGCTAGCGCAAGATCCTGAATTTGATTCCCAGTACTAAAAACAAACCACAAGAGAGTGAAAAACTTGAAAGCCCTCTATCCAACTGTGACTAATGTCGTAGAGGAGAAGCAAGCAAGTTGTTCCTTCGTCCTTTGCAGAAGGTGACGCACACTTCCACCCACAGCATAGCTGACACGAAGCCTCCGCGCTGCACGCGCGAAGGCCCACATGATGTCACTCTGCTGGATACTCTCAGGAGGCAAGGATTATCCGCTGAATTAGAAAAGGTGTGCTCCGAGATAGTCGTCACAATCAGCAGTAAAATCAGAGTATGTCCGTGCGAAGTGAACGCTTGTCACACGTTTATCTGACTCTGTCACTAATAAAGGACTCAGTGAGGGTGCTGGAAACCGGTGAAGGAGCCCCGAGGGCTCAGCTGGACAGGTCAGGACAGTCCCGCAAGGGCTCACTCTTGTTTCTCAATTCTGTTCCCTGCAGGACAATGCTAAATTCAGGCTTCAGCTCAGCAAAATCCCTCCACAGAATAACCCGCGGCTGTGTGGTGGGACCGCGCATGCGTCACGGCTTTCCACGCGGCGTACGGTGGACGCATCTAGCGTGCAGCACTGCTCCTGAGCTGCCGACTCTCCCTGAGACGCCAGTCATCTCTTCTCAATGCCTTCTGCACCTCCTACGCTTAGACCGCAGTGCCTGTTGATTCTCCACGCTAGCCCTCGTCGCCCTGGCCATTTCTTTTCATTTCTATCCTCTTGGGACAACAAAGCACTCTCTGGGTTAGGGTCCCGCTGGGTGGGTCCTCCTCGACCCCCTTCACACTTCATGTGAGTTCCTTTCTGCAGCGTTTTACTGCCCTCGGGACCTTTCAGCTTCACTCTGAGGGCAGCTGACTCCTGCAAAGGCACACAGAGAACAAGTGAGTCACCTCAGATCTGCTTCTTACCAAGCTAAACGGAGAGCAGTTGCTCCTGATTTGTGGTAAGTGAAAAGCAGAGGGATGAACGAGCTTATAGAGGAGGAACTCTTCTCAATATGCAGTAGAGACTGCTACATATTTATTCTTTCCTTTTTAAGGGACAGCAGTGACATGTAAAAGAGTCTCCCAAGTTCCTTGCAGGGCCCAAATTCTTTGTCCCTACCTTTGATAGCATGGCACAGTGTGCCCTGAGGACCGTGCGGGGCTTTGGTCCACTGGCCGTGCCACAGGGGTCAAGTCACTCACCCACGCTGACAGGAAAGTGTGAGGATTGGGAAGTTGTGCACACTACAACCGCTGCTCACAGATACAGTGTTGTAAGATAGCAAAAGCAGCAATGCGAGCGTGTTGGCCATCCCGCACCTTGTCTGCGCAGTCACTCCGTGCCTTGACTCCCGGCCAGAAACTAATTAAGGGCTAAAAAGTTCGCTTTCTACTTTGAGCACTCCAGTGCTATTTTCATCCAAGAGGATTTCATTGTTGTTTACTTTTCTGAAAAAGTTACATCAGTGGAGAGCCTGGAGGATCGATAATGGCATGTCTCAGAAGGTAATAGAGTTTGACGTGGATGTTAGCTGTTTTTTCACAATTCCACAAGAAATGATATTAGATTTTGCATATTTGAATTTCATTCATAAGAGAATTTCTGTAGAGAAAACTGAAAGTAGTTGGAAGAAACATTTAACATAATGAGAAGTCTTTTGGAAATGTATTAATTTGAGCTCTAAAATTAGGAAATACAAAGACAAAATTGTTTTCAACTGTATCTCATTGACTCTCCATTCACTTCAGAAACTGAATGAGGCGGATAGCACTTCGCTAATTCTGAGCTGTGTGTCGGGCTCTGTCTGCAGGTGCCCTGGGCAGGGGTAAGCTAATGGAGATGTCTTTCTGAGTGATTAGAAAGATTCAGTATGGCCACGGTGTCTGCTGCATTCGTGTGAGGAGCCCAGAGACAGGACAGGAGGAGGGGGCGGTAGGCAGTGCTTCCCTGAGCAGGCTGTATCCTGGGAGGCAGTCACCATCCACCCACAGTCCCCTGAGAGACTGGACGGAACACCTGCCACTGTCCACTGCGAGAAAGGACGCTGGAGTATTTACCCATCCTGCTACCCCACATTCTCCAGGGATTTCCACAGGCATTGATCCTCTTGAGCTTCCAGACTGTCCTGAGGAAGTACACCTCGGAAGCCAGAGGATACTCTTAGGCAGGGACGCGGAAAGCCCCAGGCCTGAGAGGCCAACCCCTTGCTGTTGGAAGAGACAGGAACCCAGACTGCTCCTTCAGGGCCCTGTGGTGGCACAGAACATAGGAAACTTCTCTTAGAAGAAAGAGCCGGAAGTATGCTCTTGAATTGCCGCAATGAGTCTGCAGCTCTGAGGCAGGACCGCCCCTTTTCCTGCACAAATGGTATGATTTGCAGCTCTGGGGAGATCGCATTGGAGTGGGGTGAGTAGAAATAAGAACGCTGCTGGAGCCCGGGAGGCCCATCAGAAGTTGTGCTCTTAAATGTCCCCATGGGCCAAGGACAGACAGCGATGTCTCAGTCAGGAAGGCCCCAAGGAATGGGTGACATGAGCTTCCACAACTGCTCCCAAGACACAAGTCCCAGGACAACACCTGCCAACACTACGTGATAGCAAGTCCTTCAGCGGGAGGTGAACTTGGCCACAGGCGCATAGAGCACAGTGGCTGGGCCCAGGCTGCGACTGGCATTCTGGTTCCAACTGGCTGGGATGAGCCAGGGGTGTCTGTCACCACAGAAACCTCTCCGTACGACTTGGAGATGTTGTCATGTCGGGAGACGTGGCCATAAAAAGCCCAGCGTGAATTAGGCTGACTTTGGAAAGGTTTTCTACGTGAGAGGTAGCTTCAGGCACAAAGGAACAAAGAGAAGGGCTTGTTAGAGAGTGCGTCCAAATTGGCCTTCTACTGTGCTGTTCTAAAAAAAGAATCGATGTGGTGGTTTTCCCTGTGCAACTTATATTAAGCAAGCAGGCCATGCACAGATGTGTGTGCGCACGCATGTGTCCACATGGACGATCTCTGCCCTGACAAGTTGGAGTTCAGTGGGAGGTTCGGTTTTCTGAAGGGCTGACTGATCTGGGGGAACGTACCTAAGACGATGTAGGCCTGAAATATGCTGGCTTTGCTACTTTTGCTTCCTCAGGAGTAATTAAAACAGTGGAAAAGCCCAGACCAGGCTCCTGCCCTCCACTTGCCCAGGGTCCACGTTGCTGAGACAGAGCTGCCCCAGGCACCACGTGGAACCAGAGTGTCCATGGAGTTCCAACAGTGGAAGGGGCCACGAGGAGTCTAATGGGGTACCACACCTGTTCTTTCTTTCCTTACCGCTAAGTCCCGTTCCAGCAGCACATCTTCAAGCACTAATGCCGACCTTGTTAATCCCGTCCACTTCCTTGAGCAGTCTTCTGTGTCCCCGTGAGATTACAGAGGTTGATTTCCCCAGAAGATGGTCAAGTTCTGCAGGTACTGGGGGCAAGGGAAGGGGACACTGGGGGCATCGCACCGGCCGCGGCAATGGGTATGACTTTTGTTTTGCTCTAGTGTTGATATTTCTTTGAAAAAATGCATTCAATGTGCCTTAGATTTTTTTCTCTTTATTTATTAAACAGAATAAAAATAGTAAAAAAAAAAAAATAGAAATGATACAGAACTTCATTAAACAAAGTGATAGGAATTTACAATATGCAATGTATTAATTATTGAAACTGCCCTACTAATCAGTTTTGAAACTATCTCATTGCTATTTGTTTCTCAATAAAATTATTTTTTAAAAAGTGATAGTAATTCAACCATGGTTGTTATATTGTATATGGTTATCTCCAAATTAGTTATTCTTATTAGATATAAGCATGCAAAGTTGGTCAAAAACCAGTTATAAAAATCAAAAAGGAGAGAGAGAAAAAATTAAGCATTAGCTGCTCCCTTCAACAGACCAGCAGAAATCAGCAGTAGAATTACCCAAGCCGTCCTGTGTATGTACATCTGTATTTCTTTCTCCCTCTCTTCTTTCTTTCTTTTCCTCTTTCCTTCATCCTGGCTGTTCCTTCCCTTTGACCAGTTTCCTTTCCTCTCACAGCATCTGTTGTGCCTTTCAGATTTTATTTACTATTCCAGGTTCTTCAAGGAGGGAGACAATGCGATGTTTGCAATGTAGATCTGACTTATTTCCCTTAGGAGTAGGGTCTCCAGTTGCCGTATATACATTGTTGCCAGTTAGGATATTTTATTGGATGAACATTTCTCATTACCTTGAACTATATATGATTGCAACTTGCTCTGGGTGTTAGTGAATCAGGTTATCTTACTGAATCTTTTTTTAACTTTAATTTAATTTAATTTTAAAGAGTAAAAACAAAAACAAATAGCAAAAACAAACACAGAAACAGAGTAACATACAGTAATACCTATAGTACATATTTTCAAAATAAGAATAACAGATTAACAGTGGTTGTTACAGATTTTCATGGACAAATCTGTTGCTCAGATTAACAGATACAGGTTTGCATGATAAGACAAATAATTGAACATTAATGCTTGTTTTCAATAAACCATAATTATTTCTTGACCTTCTTACTTTTTTATTTTTTAAATTTATTTTAAAGATACTATACGGGCTGGGGAGATGGCGCAGGACAATAAACGCTTCTCTGACAAGCACAAGGGCCTGAGTTCAATCCCCTGTTCCACACACACACACACACACACACACAAAAGATACTATAATAAAACTCAATAAGACATTAGAACTGGTACACATTTAAAAGAACATGATGAAAGGTAATCAACCATGGTCTTTGTGTTGCACATTGCTGTCTTTGATGTAGTTGCTCAGACTTACTGAATCTTTTTATCGTATCTTTATTTTCTGTTTCTCTCAAAGTGGGGACCATTCCATCCCCAAAATGACTAAATCAAATTTGTTTAATCCATGCAAGAAGCATAATTATTGAAATCCTAGAACACCCTCCTGGCTACATTGCTGCAGCGCTGGATTTCTAGGTCAGCACTACAGAAAGTCTCCACTGCCTTCCCGTTTCTCAGGAGGGAACTTGTCAATGTTCGCCACCTGCTCCCCCTCCTGCTGCATGGTGTCTGCCATACACTGGTGTCCACCACGAGGTAGGCTTAGAGAGCAAGCCCCCAGAGCCCTCACAGCTGTGACTTCTAGTTCTGGTACAGGTAAGATGGGCAGCTATGTCCTGTGGACTGCGTTGATGTCACCCTGTTCTCTGTCTTCTTTCAAGGCTAAGCTGTCAACTGCTTTCCCAGGTCTGTTTCCTCGCCTGCAGCCACCCCTCAGCCCAGCGTACGAAGCTAGAACCTTCCTTACCTTTCTTCTAACATCTAGAACTTTGGCCCTGAGTTTGGCTGGGTCAGTGTGCTTCTAAAATCCAGGAAGTAAACCCTGCTTTCTCCTCATTGGTCTCTGATCTCTCGGATTCCGCAACAGCCACACAAGCGTTTCTTCAAGAAACTGCCATTTTGTTCAAAATACTTAGCTGAAGTTTTCCTGGTAGGGCAAGATACAGCACTGTGATGCCACATGAACTACCAGGAGGAGAAGGCTGCCTATTAGGGTTAACTTTCTGTGCTCCTATGATAATTTCTCTATCCTTCTTTACTACTTTTAGTTCTCAGAATTTTGATTTCAAGGATTAGTCTTCATTGCCTTAGATAATTGTAATTCTTGTCAAGATCATTTTATTCTATGCATATTTCATGTTAACCTTGCAGCCATAACTCAAGTATGTTTAATATTTAAAGTATTTCTAACAGAAATAAATTTATAGGGTGTTATTTGATTGAGTGGTTTAATTTACGAGTAATAGAAAACATCATGCACTTCTAGGTTAGCGCTCACACGCTTTCCCAGGAGCCCGGAAGGTGTGCCTGGTATCTCTGCCTACGCTGGGGTTTGCTTTGGGCACACTTCAGGATGGCCCAGTTGCGCTGCAGACGCGGTGGAGGGGCGTAGAGCGCAGCTTGGCGGGAAGCCCCGCTGTCTTGTCCATGGTCTAGGCCTGCAGATCCTCTGGCCTCGCCTCACTTACCTAGAAAGCAGGAGAAGCAGTGCCGACCTGGCAGGTGCCCTCTGTGGGCTGCAAGCGCTCAGGCTTACGAGGCAGGGCTGGGCTGATGCTGGTGCTGCCGGGCTCCTCGGCTCCAGGCTTTTCACTTTTCCTTTTAAGCCCCTACATGTTCTTTATTTGCTTTATCATCAAAGACATCCAAAATTTTGGGGCAGAAATAACAATACCTTTCCATTCTCCCTCTATATAAATGGCTTGGTCTTAAAAACATTTTATAATTTTTTAACAATTATTTTATTCAAGGTCTTCGATAACCTGAAGCTGGCTTCCTGCCATGCGGTTGTATTTCAAAAGCAGCAGTCATTTTTAAAGTGAATCTTTCCCATTTTAAAAAGTGTTTTCTGAGCATTAGCGAAACTTTAAATGTAACTCTGATGGCACAGTGTGATAGAGTAAGCCATTTGAAAAGCCCAGTCAAGTTTGGTAGCATAATACAGTGTCGTAATCTTTTCTGCCATCTGGATTGTAAATGACACCCTAAAATTGCAAGGATAATGGCTTCTAAATATACAATTCAAAGTACTTCCACAGCACCTGCATATGATTACAGTGGAGGTAGGTCCCACTCACAGGAATGCTCATCCGTCGCTGTAACGAGGCTAACACTTACATGCGGTAAGTACATTGCAATGTTTGCTGATTAGCCTTTTGATTTACATAGAAATTGAGAGAACGGCAGCTAAATGAAGTTTTAGACCAGAAGTGGAGCCCACATTATTTCCATAGTTATGTATTTTGGCTTTGTCTCAGCCACTTCTGGGTGTGAAAACCATTACAAAATCTAACAACAGCAGTGCAGTAACCTGGCTGCAGGATTCCTCGGGGCCGTGGTGACATCCCCAGCTGCCCATCCAGGCTCGGAGGGACAGCTTTATTCGATGTACAACTTGGTAATGTTTTCTTTGACGTTAAGAAAATACAGGGAAATATCTTGAACCTTGATCTATTATGAGCTGTGGTAAAAGCTGATTTTCCTCAATTTTTTTCAGCAGAGTGTTGTTCAATCCTAAAAGAACGCCTTATTCAAACAAAATGTCTTCAATGTCAATTATATATATAAGAACTGGAAGTTGATATAAACCTTCAAGGAGAATCAGGAAAAGTTCGCCAAGTAACCTTGTGCTGATGGTCATTAAAGGGTAACGACTCAAAGCCAAGTGAGATGGCCACTTACAACTAAAATTGCTTTTGCCTCTGGAGAGGAAGAGCTAGCTTTTGCCACTTACTGTGCTTCCCAAGGGCTTGAAAGTTTGATGCCAGCGCTGAGCTCGAGACTGATGAAGTCGCGGTTTATAACACCAGCATTTCCTTTGTGTTAAATATCCTTTATGGAGGCTTTTGGGGGCCTGCCTTTCCCGCACAAATCCTGCTATTAGCTATACTTGGAACGAGATTGGACCGATGAGGATCTGGATATGTTGCACGTAGGGAAACAAATGTTAGTTATGTTTTGGGCAGCGGCCTCGCATTTCGAGCTTTCTTTTCCACATCTGACAGATTCATAGAGAACTGCAGTCTCCGCTGCATTTGGTTTATGAATGAAGAAGTAAATATTATTTTCTGTAAAATGTAGATAAGCTTAATAAAATGGAGGATTTTTTAGGTATCATTTACAAATTACGACATTAAATCTCAAATATTTTAAATAACTGGCCCCCAAATGACCTAGCTAGATAGAGGCGGGGTTGGAACTGTGCAGTCTCCAGTCAGGAACCCAGTGAAGAGGCTGCTGGGGGACCGTGAGCTGCAGCAGTGGCAGCCATGGGGGGGGAGGTGTCCACGGGACCAGGAGGCCCAGCCTGGGTGCAGCCAAACCCCCCCGCCCCCGCGGGCCGCGCCTGTAGCCACAAGGAGAGAGAGCACTGCTGGAGAATCCCGGGGGCAGACACTGCGTGGGTGTGGCGAGGGGCTGGAGGGGCGCCCCCGGCCCCCTCCCAGGTCACCCCAGCTTCTAGCAAGCAGAGTGGCTGCGGGGTGTAAGGTTTGGCCCCCAGGGCGTCCTAGAGCCAGAGCAGGACAGGCTTCCTGCAGCCTCCTTGCGGCTGATCTGCGGTGCAGCGATTCTGGGACAGGTGGCGGCAAAGCACGTGCTCCGTGTCCTCCGGGAAGTGAATCCACGAAGCGCGCCCTGTGGGTTGGGGCTTAGCGGGGACAAGGACAGGTCAGCAAGGAAGAACGTGCTCGAGCGCTCACGTCCAGAGCAAGCACTCAGGGCAGGGCCTTACCCTAGTGCAGGGCGTTACAAAAGCTACACGGGAAGCCTCGCCAGAACAAATACCTATCTATCTATCTATCTATTTATTGAGACAGGGTCTCACTCTGCATTTCCGGCTGACCTTGAGCTCACTGTGGCCAGGGCTGGTCTCCAGAGTGCCACAACCCTCTTGCCGCAGCCTTGGGAGTGCTAGGACTACTGCCTGCACCACCTCGCGGGCACCTGAGGACCTTTAAAGCAGAGAACAGGTGAACTCCTGTGTGTTGGGGGAGGAGGGAGCAGGGAAGAGAGAGGAGCCTGAGGAAAGGAGGAGAGGAAATCGGGACGCAGGAGCTGCGTGGAGCCAGGGCGTGTGTAACACTCTGCGCTGAGGGTCTGGGCTTCACACTGGAGCAAGACGCAGATGACACCAAAGACCCTTGAGAATCGGAAGTGTTTCTAACCTATGTGGCCCGTGGGTTGGATGATTCTTCTTTCTAAAGTCCCTGAAGCCACTGGAGTCTTGGTCCTATCTACAATTGTCTTCTTCAAAGTTGTAAAGTTTGAAATTCTTCCTTTCTTAGCTACTTTTCATGCCATGCTTAAAAGCTCATAGAACTCATAGTTTTCATAAAATTTGAAATTGTAGGGTTGCCCTTCCTTTCTAGCATCTTCTGTCAGGCTCTCTTCCGTTTCTTTGCTGAAGTCTAATTATATGTGGCTGCATAGAGTGGGCTCCTCAACCGCTAAAGCTTTGCCTTACCTTTTCTCACTCTTTCAGCTGTTGGGAGCCACACAAGCTGGAAAATTGATTAAATGTGTGTAAGCAGGTCCAGGCCTCAGTACCTAAAGCAGGCAATTAGCTCAGTCCTGAGATAAGCATCCTGTCTGGTTACTGTCAGCTGCTAGTCACTAGGCAAGCTTGTGTCGTGTGTTACCAACTTTGCAAAGGTATAAATAAACATCCATATTGTTGCTCGCGGGGTCATCCAGCCACCCCTAGACAAGCCATCACCTAGTGCAGCTCTGGTCTTCTCGTCTGTCTTTCCTCATTCCTGCCCCATTTCTTCCTGGGGAGAACGGGTCACTCTGAGACCTACAGACCCTTGCGTGCAGGCTCTACTGCTGCTTCTTCAGGTGCGGTCCTTTTTTCTTTGTCCATTAATTTCAATGAATGTGTGTTTTTATCCTAAATATAGCAGTTTTAATTTCTTTGAGTTCCATTTGGTTCCTCAACATTTTCTGTTCTTCTCCCTACCATTTTTAACATATGGTACACAGTTTCATGACTATTTTAAAGTTGTATTTTGCTAAGTATAATATCCTTGTCCGCTCCAGAAAATTTTTGTTGATTTTTCTTTTTGTCATGCATTATATTTCTTATTTGCAAGACTGGAAATATTTGATTAGATGCCAGACATTGTAATTTTTACGTGGTTAGATACTGGATATGTTTGTATTCTAATAAATATTGTTTAGCTTTATTTTGAGATGTAGTCAGCATACCCGTAAGCTCTTTAACTCTTCTCCTTTCTTGCCCATGAGTGTGCATTTCTTCCTGGCCCTGCATTAGTACTGAGCCCTGGTATTTCTTATGCACTCATGGCTTTTACCACGTGTCAGTGAAATCCCGTAATCTGGGCCTAGAAGAAGTGCTCCCCATTTCTCTCAGATTTACCTGGCTTTTCTGAGCATGTGTGAGGCTTTTTGGCAATTGCCTGTATCCACCCAGAGCATACGGAGATGATTTACACAAAGGCTGAGGAGGGCACTTGTGTAGTAGAGGCTCGTAGTAGTGTGTGCCATGACAACTACCTGCCGCTGTGAACACTAAGGATTCAGATAGTTTCTCTTACAGAAACAACTTATGCCTATTATTGGTCAAACTATAGAAAGTTGAAACCCCAGATCACTCAAAACCCTATATTTGTCCCCAGGGAACAATGCATTTCTGCACGCTTACATGCTTTGCTAAAGGTGGGCCGTAGGAAACACGTGTGCCGTGAGCAGAGGCAGTCCTAACGTCTGTCATCTGTGTTGATACTCGGAACAATATCAAATCTTTTTGTTTCTAGCACCTCAATGTTGAGACTGAGTATTAAAAACAATTGAAAATTTATTTTTTCCAAGAGATTTTAGAAAGGTAAACAGGAGAATAGACATAAGGTGACTCACTGAAATATTTTATTTGCCACATTGCTTCTAAGCTAATTCTTATGGGAAAACGAAGACAAAGCTGTAACTTTTCCTCTTGGATTTCAGTATTGTAAACATTGACAATGAAGAACAGAATGAAGTGGAATTGTGTAGCAAAATACCTTGAGGACCTTCACCCGCAAGACTTTGACTTGTGAAAAATACAATTAATAAATGTTTCAGTCTCTAAATTTGCCAAAAATGTTCTGTAAGCAAGCTCAGAGCGACCTTCCATTCTGATAATTTCCTGAGTCTTCCCATCCGTAATTATCCTGCAGCTCTGACCATA
>NDGM011222371.1:312-17011 GCA_002564305.1 Octomys mimax
AACCTGTTGTGCCCCTCTGGCAAGATGTTCTGCTCCTGGACTAGCTGGTGGTTCTGTCCCCTATACTCTCTGCAGGGATTGCAGCTGCACGGTTTCACCCCAGGCCTGTATGCCAGGCTTGAGCTGAGTCTGGAAGGGACAAGGTGGAGTAGGGGGTTAGGCAGCTCTCCCACACACTCACTGGCCCTGGACTAGGACAGGATCTGGAGGTTCCCAGAAGGGACAGAAATTCCTACTCGGTGGGGGGAGGGGGGCAGTACTAGGTAGAGATGGGAGCATCCCAGCAGGGTGAAAGAAGGTGTCACCCATGCTGTACCTGGGCTGGGATCTTTAGGTCAGGCCAGCACAATGTAGCCAGAAGCTCTCCCACACACTCACCAGGCCTGGGCCAGGACTGGATCTGGGGGTTCCCGGAACATGACAGAAATTGTTACTGGGCAGGCGGGGTAGGGGAGGTGCTATGGAGTGGTGGGGGGCATCCAAAAGGGGTGGAAGAGGGTCTCACCCACGCTGTGCCTGGGCTGGGACCAGTAGGTCCCCCTGGCGCCGGGTAGCCAGAAGCTCTCCCACACACTCACTGGGCCTGAGCTAGGACTCCCTTCCTTCCTTTCTTTCTTTCTTTTTAAATGTATTTGGTTGTTGGAGGGTCTTACTACACAGCTGGGATTCATGGTGATCCTCCTGCTTTTAGCTTCCCTAGTACTGGTATTACAGGAATATGTCACCATGTCCTCACTCTGTGGCTGGTTTGGCCCACCCTGGGGGTGGGGCTGGTATCTCTGTCCCTGAACTTGCTTAAGCAGGCTCTTTAGTCTGCTGAGCTCTCTTGCCACCCGTATCAGTTTTTATTTTATTCTTTCTTTTTTTTTTTTGAGTCTCACTGAGGTACTACTATAATCTGTCAAAATGAAGCACTTTGTCTTCAATGGAAATTATTGATGATTCAAAACATTAATTATTGATAATACAACTATTCCTGACCCTGAATTGATCCTTTCAATGTTAGGGAATCAAGTTGAAGGTAATTATGAATTAGATGCAGGTATGTAAAGGCCACAGTGAAACCCAATATTGTATAAGATAACTATAAATCATTTAAATATAAATATCAAAATTTTAAAAAGCAATTTAAAGGCAAAGTGAAAGTATTCAATGAAATATTTAAATATTAACAAACATCACTGACTGGGATGGAAAACATCACTAGGAATGGAAAATTCCAAAGGGGAACCACAAGTGAAATATTCACTTGTAGTTGAGAGAGAAGGGTTCCAAACAATGAGAAGATTCCTGGAGGAGTTGTCGTGGAATCTATTTGTTTATGTGTGCTTGTGGAGTATTAATTTTTTCCTTCCCTCATAAATGTAGTGTCACTCAAACAGGTAAATGTCAAAAATATATAAAATAATTGATTTTCACAAAATAACAGTGTTAGCCAATGAATAGTACAACTTATTCATACAAATTATTAGGTCTTTAGAGCGGCCATTTACTCACTTTTCATAGAGGAAATAATACATCTCTCATAAGGAAAAATTAGAAGCATCCACAATAACTGATGCATTTGTAGACTGAGCAGAAAGTCATGTTATGAAAAGTGCTCAACAAATATCAACCCAAGGCTTAACCTGCTATTTCATTTCTTTATAAAATTTAAAAGTTTTTTTTTGAAAAGGAAACTATAAGTAAAATTAAATACAAGCCACAGACTTGGATAAAATATCTATATACTACATAGTTAGTATGTTTTTAAGTGCCAAATACAGTTAGACAAACTGTCACAGAAGTAATGAAGAAGGTTTAATAAATGATCAGATTGGTTGTCAGAAATGTAAAATGTTAGAAATAAATTATCTATGTTTAAGGGGCCCAAAATTTTTCCATTGTGTAATTACTCAATACAGTGGTTTTGTTGTTGTTGTTGTTGAAAAGGCAAAAAAAATCAATAAAAATGATACTTGAAAACAAGATGATAGGACATTAACAATCATTATTATATTTTATATTGTTATCTTCAAAGTAGTTGCTCAAGTTACCAGGTACAGGCATGCGAAATTGATCAAACAATATAAGCACTATTATTGTGTGCCTGGTGAAAGTAACTGAAAGAGTAAATAAGATCTAAAAGGTATAAAAGATACAATGAAGGGAAAAGAAATTGCTGAAAAGTAAAGAACAACTGGGAGGGTGGAGAGAAAAGAAGGAAGGGAAAAAAGATGTGTATATATACATGACATAGTTAACTTACTACCAATTTCTATTAGTACAGTAGAGTTTTTATATAACCCTTATTTTATATGGAATGACTAAATTTTAATTTTCAAAGCTCTATCAGTTTGATAATTGTTGAAACAACTAGTATCTTTTATCCAAAAGAAGAAAATGGAAGAAAATATTTGTCATACATTATAGTATCAGGAGATGTATTTTTCTTACATAATTGAGCCTATCCTGGCCTATACTGGACAATGATAAAGGAATGTATTTTATACTCAGGATATAATAAATGCTTAGTTATAGATGTTTAGCTATTGCAATTTGAAAACTCACCCATGATGCAATACTGAGCATGGAAGAAAAAATAAATTCTGTAAGAATTGTTAAACATAAAGCTTACTAAGTTTTGTGGTAACAAAACAAATTTCTACTCATGTGAAATAAATACAGTAAATTTCCTGTCCCTGATTTTTATTACTATGGCAAGATTTGAAAATGAGACACTGAAAACAAACTTTCTTTTCCCAGTGCTGGGGACTGAAACAGGGCCTCTTCCATAATAGACTAGAATTCTACCACTGAACTATGTTCTCTGCCTTAAATCACCTATTAGCAATGGTTTTTCATCATTATGGCAGTTTATCAGAGTGACATAGCCAAGGAAGATAAAAACCACAGCAAAGAGCTCACTTTCTCACTGCTTTTCTAAAAATTCTACAAAATAAGTTACTTGGAATTCCTTTCATCATGCTATGTAGACACCTTTCCTTAAAGTGATGACTATTTCTGTAAGCATTTCTGTGTTCTGATATCCTGGAAATACAAACATCTGTTCCTCATGTCTGCTCCCAGGTCTGCATTTTTAGTACTTGTGTTGTTCTTTTGAACTCAGGTAGTATTTCCCAGAGTTCTATGCTCTATAAAGTATTTTGAGAACAATGGCAGCTGTGGTGGATAACACATGGACTTAAAGTCCAAATAGGCAGGCTTGGGCTGGGGTCCAGCTTAGTGGTAAAGCACTTATAAATTTTTTATTCTTTCAATTTCAGCTCAAAAATCATCTACCAAAAGTATGCAGATTTTGGAGAGATTTTTCTGATTTCTCTGTAAATTAGGTCAGGGATTGGATCAAATCCCTAGCACTGCAAAAATGAAAAATAAAATAAACAAGACATGCACATTATAGTTGGCAGACTAGTGACCCCGTTCATAAATGGACAGTTTTAATCCCCAGATGTTGTAATGATTATATTAGGTGACATAGCAAAGAGGGCTTTTCAGATGTGACTAAGGCTAAAAGTCTTGAAGTAGGGAGATTACAGTGAGTTGTCTGCATCAGTTGAGTCTAATCGTCTGACTCCTTAATATTAGAAGAATATACAGAGGTGGGCAAGAGAAGATGCTAACAGAAGATTGCACACTGATGCTAAAAATTTCAGGCCTCAGGACCAGAAAGGAAATTCCAGAATTTAGGGGAGGATTTCAATTTACAGTCAGCAAGGAGATAAAGACTCTAGTAATGCTTAATGTGAATCTGAATCCCTTCAACCCTAAAATAAACAAGAAACAGACACTCTCCTAGACCCTCACATGTAACAGTGCTCGGAGATTGTTCTCAGCTCAATGAGACCTACTTAGGCTTGTGGCCAAGAATACAACACAAGTCTGTTTTATTTTACATTTCTAGTTGCCCAATAATTCTGGCAGTTGTAGCCACAGCGTTTACCTTGAGCTAACTCTTGAGTCACAGTTCTAACTTTATACCCAACACTTGCCACCAGACAGGACACTTTCATCTTGATTTTTTTTCACTGCTGTAATATGTTTGTAGTCTTCAGATGCAGAAGAAATCATTCTGTTTATAGCATTCTGTTTGTAGTAGTGGTATTCCCATTTACTAAATATAATTCTCAATTGCTCAAATTTAAATGAATACTGGCTGAACTGTTTTTTGTTTCGAAGCAGGAAATGAGTTAAGGCAGAAACCACTAAATTTAAATTCATCATGGCAGCAAAGAAAACCTACTGCAAGCTCAAACTTCCTATCAATAAAATGATAGTAATAAAAATACACATCTGGGGATTCTGAAATAAAATTTGAAGATATAGCAATATTTCATATAATGTGTAGCATATAATAAAATTTAATTAATATTAATTTTGAATTTGATTATGTAAAACCAATATTTAAAAAGTATGGCTAGCGAAGTCTAATGTTTAAAGAATAAGAAATTCTAGATTAATTTTAATTAGCGGTATTGTGATATAATTGATGTACCAAAAATTGTACATATTTTAATGCTTATTATTTGATGAATTTTTATTTATGATTACAATGCTAATAACACTATTACTCTAGATAATAATTAATAGACATCAAATAACCCCCAGTGCTGTAAGACTTCCTAGAGAATTCAGTATGTAGGATATACCTTTCAAATTTCCAGAAGGACATATGCTTTGCCTTACTTTCCAAGTTTTGCAAAGTAAACTGTTTTATATGAATAATTAACATGCCTGACAAATTTGTCACTAGAAACATGCTAGAAACATGTTTTAATAGACTAAAATCTTAGAGCTTTCATTATCATGCATTGAGTGTCTCTGCCTCACCTAATTTCATAATTTGAAGCTGTAATCCCAGTGTATTGATATGAAGAGATAGGACCATTAGTAGAAAATAAGGTTTAGAAAGGCCATGAGAGTTTAGCTTCTATGATGGACATAGCATCCTTCAAATAAGGAAATACCAGAGTATCCTCTGTCTATTATACACAAAATCAAAAAGAAGGTGATCGCCTGCCAGCTTGGAAGAAGACTCTAACCAGACCTCATATCTGCTAGGACCTAATCACAGATCACCCACACTGTAGAACTATGAGAAATTAATGATTTTGGTTTGAGATATACAATGTATGCTATTTGTCAGGCAACCCAAACTGCAAGTATTCTCTGGAAAATGTAAGGAGGTCAATTATTATTGATTTCATTGGTAGGGGAATATCAAGACCTTAATAAATTAATTTTTTTGGTACCAGGGATCGAACTCAGGACCTTGAGCTTGCCAGGCAAGTGCTTAAGCCACTGAGCTAACTCCCTGGCAAGACTTTAATAAGTTAGAAGTGGAATTTATGCACTATGTTGGTGGAAGTATTTGGTTGAAATTTTCATTAGGCTTAAGAAGAGTGGTATTTAATGTAAGCATATTAATTGCTGTGACAGTAGTAAAAATGTTATGTCTGGCAAGTCACCATGGACTAGGATGGTATAGAGATTGCCCTGTTGCTAATTTCAGGAAGACGTTAGGAGATAGATTTCCTCCCCAAGACTTAAGGGTACAGGTGACAGAGGCTTTCAAAAGTGATGTCCTACTGTACAAGATGGTTTCTTTCAAAGCTTTTTTTATGATATAAAGTAGGTTACATATGTTTGAAAGCAGCTGAAGGAAAAGATTATAGTGCAATTTTTCCTCAGTGTAAAACCAATGTATTTTTCCTAAAATAAACAAGTATGTATTTCTGGAGTCAGTCTAATACATGGAAGGGCCAGGTATTAACTGTAAGCAATGGGAAAGTAATTGATATTACTCAATCTTAGTACATTCATTTATAAAATACCAAATCATATCATCCTGTCTAATTTTTGTAAAAATGAAATGAGATATCCATAGTAAATACAGTTGGCTAGCCTGATGGAAGAACATTTATAACAGTTCAAAACATTAAAATAGTGAATAAAACTTGAGACAACAGTGACAAAAAATATACATAGCTAAGTTAGAAATCTATACATGTAAACTTCCATGTGACAAAAATAAAAACTTCAATGAAAACAGTAAAACAAAAGATGAATCCAAAAGCCCTTGATTATATTTGAACCAAAAGTACTGCCTTAGCATTTCATAGATTTTTCAGGAACAGAATACAAGGCCTCCAGGTCAATCCAAAAAGGGTACTGCATTCAAAATAATTGCAACAAGACAATGGAAAAAGAAAGTGTCACTCTGTGAAGTAAAAACCAAAAAAAAAAATGAGTCTACTACCTTAGGAGGGACAAGAAGAGGTTCAAGTTTACAAAGCAGCCAGTTAAGGGATGTTGTGGACAAAGGTTCATCTGGACCATAGAACAATGTGTCTGTGCCAACCAAGAGAACAGGAGCCTTGCTGACAATGTTTTAGAGATACTGAGAAGTGAAAGCAGAACTAATCCCTATCTGATGAGCAGTGGTAGGAGTGGACTTGCCAGAGGCATGCAAGGAACTTATCTAATAATTGATCTGCTTTGGTTATTGCCAGCATTATCCCTAGAGAAAATAAAAGCATGGAACAGACATTTAAAAACAAACAGTATATTTGAGGAAATGATTTGGAGAGGTTGAGGAAAGATCAGCAATCCACAAAAGTAACACCTCAAGAAGTAGTGATGAAAATAAAAAAATTGAAAAATATATATATACTTCAAAATCTTCATTATGTAAAAATAGGAAAAAAAGAGTAAAAACAAAAATTAAATTCATAAATAAATAATAAATAGACAAATAAATAAATAGACAAATATGATTTCTATTTCATATGTATACACATGTTTGGAAATGAAATAAAAACAACCTTCTGGATAGTTGCAACAGTGGACTTGAAAAATTTGAAGGCAAATAAATGAGCAAAATGATAGCTTTCCAAATTCACACTTGTTATTTTGTGCATTGATAGGAAATTAGAAAGTGGAATCAAGTGATATGAAAATAGAGTAAAAGTACACAAAGCACAGAAACACACATACACATGTACATATATATATTTGCAGAATTTCAGAAGACATAAAGATTATGACATTTCTAAGCACAGTGCTGAAAGTGTGCCTTCATTTTTCCAAGCTTATTAAAGAAAAATATATGTGGAAAGAAAAATATTGAGCAAAGACTGATTAAGCTACAAAAGACCAGAACTTGACTTAAGAAATTCAGTAACAACTTTAGAACTGCTGCATTCCGAACTGATATACCCTCTGAATGATTCAAATGACCTCCTGACAACATCAATATCGCAGGAAATTAAAGTTCAGACAAAATACTAGCTTCGCATTAGGAGTGATGTTTTTACTAGAGCTACAGAAAGGTTTGATTGTTTGGTTTCTACAATGCTTCTAGCTATTGCCTACCGTATTATTAAACTGAAGACAGAGAAAGAAGAGAAATTGTTAAATGAAACATCACAGACCCTACACTTTTTAAAAATTTGGTAGTTTTACATGGATAGACGATTGTCTTCAGTTTATTCTGTGGCTTTAACTGGTTTGATAATTCTGAAGTGATTGATTTAAGTTTATTTGCTTGTATTTTAGTTTGTTTTAGAGNNNNATTCATCCTTAAGAACTGCTTTAAATGTATGTATATATATATATATATATATATATATATATATATATCCTATTAAATTATAAGTCATAGTGTCTATAAACTAGAAAATCCAGCTGAATCTGAGGCAAATATTTTGGAAAGCCCATTCTGAGTTAAAAGGAGAAGGAAAATTGGTACAGCTAAGCAGTATAGTTAGCAAGGAAAGCGTAAAGACACATGGACAGAATTTCTTGTTGCTCATTGGTATTCTGTTAAGCTCCATTTAAAAAAGAAATGAATAGGTCTTGAAAGGGATATTACATGCTACTACTAAATAAGATTTATCAAATGGAGGAGCTTGCAGCCACTTCTGGATCTTAACTTACTTTTCAATTTTACAATTCATAAAATACTCACCAAGGCATGACACAAGTTTGAAGTTCAAGCATGGAACATTTTATGTTTCAAAATTCATTAAAAGTAATAATTTGTAATATTCTCAATAGGAAAGTATGCTTTTAAAAAATACTTCAAAGAAGAAACAGGACTTCTTAATCCAATTTTATAAGAAGGTAATATGATTTTTATATATAGCTGCTTCTCTACCATGGCCGTGGCTGAACTTAGGAGACTGTGAACACAAAGGTCAGCACCACCACCACCCTCACCCACTCCTCACCAGTCGTTCTTCTCCACAAATATGAAGTACAGATGTGGCATTCTCCCAGAAAAGCTGAAGTCATTCTCATTCTCTGGGCAGGAATAAAGGAGGCTATGATCATGAGTTCATCCTAATCTGTGTCACATCCCTCTGTTACTTTTCCTTGATTACTTAAAGTTCAGAGGATGAGTCTATCTGTTAGACCAGATCCCTTTAGTTTGGGTTATTAACTTAGTCACATCCCTTCTTCCTTGAGAAGTACAATCTTAATGCAATAAGGAAGGGACAGCATGATGAGTTTGGAAACTTTACAATCAGGGCAGTAAGTTCTGCTCTACTCCCCACATTCCCATCCTCTGAAGTTTGGTTTCATTCTTCCAAAGCTTCATTGTTCTCATTTGTAAACTGTATCCCTTACATGGCTTTTATTAGATTATTAAATGCGATGACATGTGGATGAAAGTCCTATTGGATATATCACTCTGTATAAACATGAAGTCATGTGCATCCTGCAAGAATTAGCACAATTCCATTAGACCTTGAAAAAAGGAAACTCAATCTTTGGATTCATATTTAGTACACTGTAAGGATTTGTTCCAACTGATGAGATTTTCTGTAAGTAATGATCAATCTTTACTCTCTTATTTGTCATTATTGTCTCATTTATTTGCCATTTATTCAAGCCATTAAAATAAAATTGCACAAAATATGCCACATGGTTTATAGAAATTCAAATGTAAGAGCAATTTTCATTAAATTCCACAAAGTCAGATTAGTTTAATGGAGAAGAAAAGTGAGGTTCACTGGATCTCACTTTCCTGTCTTGTGTGAAAAAAGAGACACAAGAAAAATTGATGTTGTCACAGATGAGCTTTATACACAATCCTTTGTGAAAAATGAAAAGATTACACTAGTGTTCTACTTTATAAATCAGTGAGAAGTAGACAAAGAAATGGCTTTTATAGTTTATAAATCAATGCAGATCAAAAACAACCAAAAGAAAAACAAACAACTGAAAGAAAAATGTGTCCTATAATGTCAATTTTTCTTTGATTTTCTATTTTACAAGACAAGAAAAGTTGATACTACCATGTTCTTTTAAAATCACAATAATTCTAAAAAATGTATCTTCCTAAATTATGAGATTTCTGTCACCCAAGTTGGTCTTCAACTACTGAAACTGGACACTGAGCTTCTACAAAGTTTCCCATGCTCTTCAGCCTAGGCCGGCCATGTGACTGAGACTTTCCACTGTGCTCCTGGGACCCCATCCACTCTTCTGGAGCCCCCCCAAGCCCAGGCCCTGTGAGTGATGGGAGAGCGTCCCTGCTCTCCGGTACCTTCCAGACCCAGCCCCATATAAGCCTGGGGTGAAAGTCTGCAGCTGAAGTCCCTGCAGAGAGACTAGGGGCCAGAACCAACCAGCTAGTCCAGGAGAAGAACATCTTGCCAGAGGTGAACAACAGTTTCATTCCCAAGGGCAGCATGATAATAGTATAACATCAAGCAAAGAATGACAGACCCCAAGTTGGGCAGAGATAGAAGCTAAAGGATGGGCTCTTGGTATTATGCTTATCTTCTTTTCATTCTGTTGCTCCTAAATATAGACCTCTCACTGCTACATGGTTACATTTCATTTAGCATTTCATAAGTTAGGAGACATATGAAATTATTAAACATGTAAAATCTTTAAGATACTACAGAGCTCACTCAGATTTCCCTCCTTCATGAAGTCCTTTCTTTCTCTACTCTTCTGACCCCATCTCACCCTTCAGGATTCCACCCAGAGATAGCTTACCTCCTTTTTTCTTTAGTTGTTTTGTTCTGTTTCATTACTTTATATCTCAAAATCCCTATCCTGATCCTCTAACTTTGAGCTGGGGAAATGGCTCAGTAGAATCAGCGCTTGACTGATCCTCTAACTTTGTTGCAGCTAGCTGTGAGACTTTTACCTTCCCTCATTTGTTGTAACTCCAAGGGGGTAGGTTGCATACTTGATTCATTTCCCAGGGCATCTTATATATACCAAGTACATTACACATCAACATAATTCTTCATCTTGTGACACATAAAACATTGCCTGAAACATAAGAGGTGTTCAATAAATATTGAGCAACGAATGACTTCATGATCCCAGGATAAATTGAATAAAATATGTATATAACTGTATAATGTACTTACTGTTGCCCTTGGAAAATTTGAAGATTGAGAAGGGCCAGCCAAATAGCTCAGCAGATTAAAGCAGCAGGCACAGGGGCCAGGAGTTCAATCCCCCAGCCTGCTGTGCTGGCCCTGTCCCTGGGGTATGCTGAGACAAGGGTTGAGACTAGGCAGAGTGGCATGCACCTGTAATCCCAGATCTTGGGAGGCTGTAAACAGGAGAATCACTATCAGTCTGATCTAGTAGTGAGACCTTGAACACCCTGTAGAACCTTCCCTAAAATACAGGGAGGTAAAAAAGAAAATTTGAGGATTAAATAACGACTTAGGATTTCTAAACTATCTATGTTTTCCAGCCAAGAGAAAGAGATGAAAAATATAAGACATCTTTTGAACTCCAGATATAAAGTAAACATTCAAAGTCATCTGTGAAATTTTTGACAGAAATAATATGTGAAAATCAAGACCTTGGCAGGATGGAGGGGGAGATGACTCAGTAGAGTAAGTGCTTCCCTGGCAAGTGCAAGGTCCTGAGTTCAATTCCCAGTTAAAAAAAAAAAAAAAAAGACTTTGCCAGGAGATTAGTTTTGTGTAAAATGTAAATCTATGGACCAAATCTGAGATCCTACATCATTTCCATACATTGGTGTAAAATACGCTAAATTTGATAAGAATATTGTTGATTTCCCCAAAGATAGTCTAGAGCACTCTACCAAATAAAATGTAGTATTCTTTTTCAGTTATTTTCAGAGAGAATGAAAGTTGCACTGTAGCGTACCTCCAGGATTTCAGGTCATTGACGCAGTACACGCCAACGTAGAAAAACTAGGAAGTTCCCTAAAGTGAACTCCCTTCTTACTGTGTAGTTTGAGCTCCATAAAGCTATCACTGTAGAAAAATACAAATTCCTAATGAAGCTTTCCTACTCAAAATTTTCTACTTATTAAATTAGCAATTGTGATGATTCCTTCACTGCATCATCTAGGAAATGTGACTGGTATTACAGTTTTACTTTTTTGCTTCATAGAGATCTATAGTGTCTATCCTTTGAATTTGAATTTCTGCTCTGTGTAGCTCTCGTGTTGACCAACATCAATTTCCTAGGAGCATCAGATTATCTATCTGTGTAGTAAATGATAAATATAAAGAATTTCTAAGTTCCAGCAGGACGAGAAGAATGTAACATGCAAGAGAGTGAGTGATACCAGCACTGGGAAGTGGGCTACATGGAGAGGATGTTATGATTTGTGTCTAGTTGCCCACCCTCAAAGTCTCATACAGTCATCAGGAAGCTTCTGAGGTTTGTGATTGATTCTTGTGACTCCTACACCATGACACTGGGGTGGCGTAATCTGTGTTGCAATGTAAGAAGGGGAAAGAGGCTTGCTGAAACCTGCAGCTCCTGTTCTGTCTTTGCTCTCTTTGCCTTTTGCCACTGCCATGAATGGCTGCTCTCTGCCATATGTCTCTCTGTCTTGGAGCCTGCTGAGTATAGACTGAAACCTCCACTAACTGTGAGCAAAATAAACCTTTCCTCCCTTAATTCTGGGTATTGGGTATTCTGTGCCAGCAATAAGAAAAGAGTAACTAAGACAGAGGCATTAGTCAGATATGTATTAAAGGAAAGTTAGAGCCACATTTATGACTGCTGAAGAAGGAAGGTATGGTCATAGTTATAGTCAAGTTACAATTATATGGACAAATTGGGATAATTCCTATACTATTAGATTGAGATTGAGATTAGAATTAGAAGAGTAAATGGCCAATAAATACATGAAAAAAGAAGTGCAACATCTCTGGTCATTAGAGAAATGCAAGTTAAACAACACTGAGGTTTCACCTTCCTCCAGGAAGGATGGCTAGCATCAAGAAATTAAATAGCAAATTCTGGGAAAGCTGCAAGGGCAAAGGAATCCTTTTACACTGTTGGTGGAAATGTAAACTAGTACAACAACTATGTAAATCAGCATGGAGATTCCTAAAAAAAAATCAAATAGAAATTCCATTTGACCTACCTGTTCCCCTTTTGGCTATCTACCTGAAAAAGTTTAAAACATTATATTACAGTGATCCATGCACACCCACGTTCATAGCAGCACAACTCATAATAGCTAAATCTTAAAGGTGTTTTACATGCCCATCAAGAGATGAATGAGTAAAGAAAATGGGGTATTCAAACACAGTGGAGCACCAGTCTTCCATTAAAAAAAGACAAATTCAGGTGTTTGTAGAAGGATGCATGCACCTTGACCCTACATAATTAAGTGAAATAAATAACTTACACACAGGCTTAAATAGTGCATTTTTTCCTTATATGTAAAACCTGAAAAAGAAAGACTAAAATAAAACAAAGATGTCATATCAATTACTACTATACTAACTTTAAATTAAATTATTTTTAAAAAGTAATAAAAGGAAATGAGAGTCACAAACAAAAATTTAAGCTTTCTTGAAAGCCTGTGGTATTATTAAATCATATGTCCCAACTTGCATAAATATAGCTGGTAATCTGATTAACAGATTTGATGATAAAATTAGATAATATATCAATCAATTAATCAGCTACTTGTTTTTTAAAAAGGTAATAAAAGAAAAGAAGAGAAAAGAAAAAATAAAAATTAAAAAAAAAAAAACAGAAACACTAAATCTTCTGGAGGAAAATACAGGTAGAAATCTTAAGCCGTAGGAGTAGGCAGAGATTTCATGAACCAAAACCAAACTGCACAAGAAAAGTTTCTGAACTTCAAAGCAAATCTCCAATAGAATAAAAAGAAAACCAACAAACTGGGAAAAAATTATAGCTGACTGTCCCTCAGACAAAGGCCCTCTATTTGGAACATAGAAAGATTAAAACAAAATTGAGACCCCAAATTCAAAGGCCCAATCTAAAAATGGGCATCTGAGATGAATAAACACTTCCAGAGAATGAAATACAAATGACATATAAATGCATAAAAAAATGTTCAACGTCACTGGTCATTCAAGAAATGCAAATTAAAACAATATTGAAATTTCATCTCACCCCAGAAAGAATGGCTAACATCAAGAAGTCAGCCAGTAACAAAAGCTGGAGAGACTGTAGAGAAAAAGGAACCATTCTGCACTGCTGGTGGGAGTGCAGACTTGTGCAACCACTTGGATATCAATGTGAAGAGTCCTTCAAAAGCTAGGATTGGCAATCCCATTCAAGCCAACTATTCCCCTCCTGAGTCTTTTTCCAGAATAACTGAAAACCTCATACCACAGTGATATATGTGTACCCATGTTTATAGCAGCTCAATTTGTTATAGCTAAATCCTGGAAACAATCCAGATGCCCATCAATTGAAGAATAGATAAGGAAGATGTGGTATTTTTACACAATGGAGTATTATTCACCTATAAAATATGATAAATTTGAGTCTTTTGCTGGTAAATGAATGCAACTAGAAACCGTGTTAGTAAGTGAAATAAATCAGACCTGCATATGCAAACATCATATTATCTTCTTAATGTAAGTACCTAAAAGAAAAAATTGAAATCTGAAGAGTACAACAGACACTGATAATAGAGAATGAACTTATTCAAAAGGAAAGAGTCACTGACTTGGGGAGAAGGACAGAAGAGGGTGTAGGGGGAAAAGACTTATCTATGTATGTTAGCAGGATGGTTTGAACAAATGTACTATGCATTTCTGGTGGTCTATTGAAAGAAGCAATTAATGCTTTCATTTGTTTTTCTCCTTTTTACAGTTGTTTGTACTTTTTATCTTCTTAATTTCTTATACATTTCTTTTTTTCTTCTTTCAATTTTATATTCATATATCTGGTAATATGAATAACTGGTTGGAAGACAACACTGTATTAAAAAATACTGTGAAACTCATATCACTTTATTAAATGAAAGTCTGTATCACTTGTAATATTTTTCTGTTTTAATTCTAATTTTTATTCTTTAAAAAGAAAGACGTGGGTAAATCTCTTCCCTTTATTCCACTGTGTCATAAGTACAATCTAGGCATTTATTTTAACAGCACTTTATCATATTCCCCAGATTCTACATTGTGAAGTCTAAGGAGCTTTATCAACTTATTGCAAATAAAATTTCTGTGAAAATGAGAAAAAAAACTATTAATCAGCTACTTTTGTTTTGAAAACCTGTAACATATGTATTGTTACATGTTACCCTGTTTGTCTTTACTTTTGTTTTTCTTACTCTTGTTTTTACTCTTTAAAATAAAAGAAAATTATAATAAAAAATACTCTCCAATTCCATATAATTTGTCATAAATGACTGTGTTTCTTTGTCTTTTTTTCTTTTTTTTTTTTGTTTGGCATTTGTATCAGTCAGAGTTTTACTAGAGGTACATATATAACACAAGATGTGCAAATGTATAAGAAATTCCAAGATCGGCTTACAATTGGTCAGCCACAGAGTCAGATGATGAAGCAGGCAGAGGGTGTCTGAACACTGGAGACTGAAGGATTCAGTTCAGGGTCTGCAGCCCAATGCATTGTTATATGGAAGTCCATATAAGGATGCCAATGGATCAACAACGGAAGTCTGATGAGTCTAGAAGAGAAGGCTGAAGGAATACAAAGCAGAAGCCAAGAGTGCGCCAGAGCCAGATGTCCAAACTGACGGTGAAGACTTGTGCTCCTCTGAGAAAGATTGGGATCCACTGTCCTTCCCCATACTCCTTTAAGTAATGAGTCACTCTAGAGTGTGCCCTCAACAGTGTGGAACTGCTGAGCCAATTTAGTTAGTGGAATTGCTGAGCTAATTTAGCCAAGCATGGAATTGCTGAGCCAATTTAGTTAAGCTCTTAGCTTCTCAAATTGTCACAATCAATAAAGCGCTACAGCATAGCTTACATTTTATATTTTTTAAAGTTACTTTTTATCTAAATTTTTATTTTTTATTTTTAATAAGAATACAAAATAATATTAAAACATGAAAATTGCAAGTGATACAGAATTTTCCTTAACTAAACAATATGAATTTTTACAGCATTTGTTGTAATGCATACTATTGTCTTCCAACTAGTTATTCATATTACCAGATATATGTATGGAAAATTAGGAAAAGAAACAAAAAAAGAAAAATTATATGTGAAATTTAGAAGATAAAAAGGACAAACAGTTAAAAAGGAAACCAAAAAATTAGGCATTAACTGCTGTTTTCCATAGAACAGCTGACATCCACAGTACAGTTGTCCAAACCATCCTGTCTACACACATAGATATATCTCTTTCTTCAAATCTCTCTCCTTTCTCTCTCAACTCAGTAACTCTTTGTTTTCAATAAGTTCATTCCTTTCCCCAGTCTCTATTTACCCTTCAGATTCCATTTTCTCTTTCAGGTTATTACACTGAGGAGACAATATGATGTTGCACATGTGGGTCTGATTTATTTCACTTAACAGTATGGTCTCTAGTGGCATCCATTTACCAATAAAATCTTCAAATGCATCCTGTTCATAGCAAAATAATACTGCCTTAGTTAAAGATAACACTTTTTCTTTAGTCATTCCTCATTTGATGGGCATCTGGGTTGTTTCCAGGATTTAGTTATGACAAATTGTGATGCTATAAATATGAGTGAACATATATCACTGTGGTATGATGTTTTCAGTCCTTCTAGAAAAATAACCAGGAAAGGAATAGCTTGGTTGAATAGGACCTGAAATCCTAGCTACTTAACAAATCTCCAGACTGATTTCCATAGTGGTTGTTCTAGTCTACATTCTCAAAAGTAGAGAGGGATTCCTTTTCTCCCACAGCCACTCCAGCATTGTTATCAGTTGAATTATTGATATTACCCATTCGGGGATGAGAAGGAATCTTAGTGTTGCTTTAATTTGCATTTCTCGAATGACCAATGGTGTTAAATATTTGTTCACATATTTAATTACTGTTTGTATTTCATCTTAAAATTGTATATTCAGGAGTGTGTGGGAGAGCTTCTGGCTACCCTGCACCAGCGGGACCTGCTGGTCTGAGCCAACATAGAGCATGGGTGAGACCCTCTTTCACCCACTTGGAACTCAACACCACAACACAGCACACCCCCACTTCGCCCCCACAGTGACAATTTCTATCATGTTCTGGGGGCCCCCAGATCCAGTCCTAGCCCAGGCTCAGCCACTATGTAGAAGAGCTTCCTCTCCCCCTACTCCACCTTGTCCCATACAGACTCAACTTAAGCCTAGCATACAGGCCTGAGGTGAAACCCTGTAGCTGCAATCCCTGCAGAGAGAGTAGGGACAAAGCCACCCAGCTATCAAGGAGCAGAACATCTTGCCAGAGGGGCACAACAGGATCACTCCCAAGGGCAGCAGCAGGAAGG